>PVKZ01006720.1:0-31239 GCA_004027375.1 Macroglossus sobrinus | reverse complement strand
GGTAGCTGAATGGATAAGAAAACAAAACTCATACATATGCTATCTACAATCTACCCCGTTCAGATCGAAAGACACACACAGACTGAAAGTAAAGGGATGGAAAAGATATTTCATGAAAATAAACATGAAAAAAAAAGCTAGAGTAGCAATACTTGTATCAGACAAAATAGACTTTAAAACAAAGGCTATAATAAGCGACAAAGAAGGTCATTACACAATGATAAAGGGATCAATCCAACCCTTGTCAACATTTACACACCCAACACAAGAACACCTAAATATATAAAGCAAATATTGACCGACATTAAGGTAAATCAGCAGTAACACAGTCACAGTAGGGGACTTTAACACCCCCATTGACACCAATGGACAGATCTTTCAGACATAAAATCAACAAGGAAACAGTGGCCTTAAGTGACACGCTAGACCGGATGGATTTCGTTGTTATTCTCAGAACATTTCGGCTCAAAGCAGCAGAATGTACATTCTTTTCAAGTGCACATGGAACCTTTTCCAAGATAGACTAACTACATGTTAGGACACAAAACAAGTATCAGTAAATTTAAGAAGACTGAGATCATATCAAACGTCTTCTTCGACCACAGTGGTATAAAATTAGAAATCAACTACAAGAAAAAAACTGAAAACCACACAAACACATGGAGGCTAAATAACATGCTACTAAACAGTGAATGGGTTAACAATGAGATCAAGGAAGACATCAAAAGATACCTTGAGACAAATGAAAATGAAAACACGACTCAAAATCTATGGGACACAGTGAAAGCAGTCCTAAGAGAGATATTCACAGCATACAGGCCTACCTCAAGAAACAAGAAAAATCTCAAATAAACAATCTAACCTCACACCTAAAAGAACTAGAAAAAGAAGAGCAGACAAAGCCTAAAGTTAGTAGAATGAAAGAATTCATAAAAGTCAGAGCAGAAATAAACAAAATAGAGTCTAAAAAAATACAAACAATTAATGGAACCAAGAGCTGGTTCGTTGAAAAGATAAGCAAAATTAATAAATTTTTAACCAGACTTATCAAGATAAAAAGAGAAAGGACCCAAATAAATAAAATCAGAAAGAAATGACAACTGACCCCACAGAAGTACAAAGGGTTATAAAGAAAATACTATGATCAATTGTATGCCAACATATTGGACAATCTGGATGAAATGAATACCTGCCTATAAACATTTTCCAAGACTGAGTCAAGAATAAACAGAAAATCTGAACCGACCAATTACTACTAACAAAAATCAAATCGATGATCAAAAAATCCCTACAAACAAAAATCCTGGACCACGTGGCTTCACAGGTGAATTTTACCAAACATTCAAGGAAGAATTAACATCTATTCTTCAAAAACTATTCCAAAAAATTGAGGAGGAAGGAAGGCTCCCAAGCTCATTTTATGAGGCCAGCATTACCCTGATTTTGAAACCAAAGACATTACAAAGTAAGAAAATTATAGGCCGATTTCCCTGATGACTATAGATGCAGAAATTCTCAACAAAATATGGGCAGACCAAATTCAGCAATATGTTAAAAATGCCCATTACACCATGATCAAGTGGGACTTATTCCAAGGACGCAAGGTTGGTCCAATATGCACAAATCAAATAAGGTGATATACCACATTAACGAATTGAAAGATAAATTATATGATCATATCAATAGATGCATAAAAGGTGTTTAACAAAATCCAGCATCCATTTATGATAAAAACTCTCGGCAAAGTGGGAATAGAGGAAACATACCTCAACAAATAAAGGCCATATATGACAAACCCACAGCTAACATCATTCTCAATAGGAAAAGCTAAAAGTGTTTCTCTTAAGATCAGACAAGGATGTCCACTTTCACCACTTTTATTTAACATACTACTGCAGGTCCTAGCCACACCAGCCAGACAAGAAAGAGAAATAAAAAGCATCCAAATTGGAAAGGAAGAAGTCATTATTTGAAGATGACATGATACTATATCGAGAGAGCCCTAAAGATTCCACCAAAGAATTGTTAGAACTGGTCAATGAATTCAGTAAAGTAGCAGGATACAAAATTAATATTCAGAAAATGGTTGCATTTTAATACACCAATGATAAGCTATCGGAAAGAGATAGGAAGAAAACAATTGCAATTATAATTGCATCAAAAATAATCAAATGTCTAGGAATAACTTTAACAAGGAGTTAAAAGACCTGTACTCAGAAAATTATAAGTTATTGAAGAAAGAAAATGAAGAGCATATACCATGCTCACGATAGGAAGAATTAACATCATTAAAATGTCCATACTATCCAAAGCAATCTATAGATTCAGTGCAATCCCTATTAGATACCGACGGCATTTTCCACAGAACTGAAACAAATAATCCTAAAATATATATGGAGCCACAAAAGATACCAAATAGCCATAGCAATCTTGAGAAAGAAGAACAAAGTTGGAGGTATCACAATATCTGATATCAAACTATACTACAAGGCTACAAGGTAATCGAAATAGTATGGTATTGGCATGAAAACAGACACATAGATCAATGGAACAGAATAGAGATCCCAGAAATAAATCTGTGCCTCTATGATCAATTAATCTATGACAAAGGAGGCAAAAATCTACAATGGGGGTAAAGAGAGTCCAGTCACTACATGGTGTTGGGAAAACTGGACAGATACACACACACACACACACACACACACACACACACACACACAGAAACCAGACCACCTACTTACACTTATACCATATTTAAGAATGAACTAAAAAATGGATTAAAGACTTAAATTTAAGACTCAAAACCATAGAACTCCAGGAAGAAAACATAGGCAATAAACTCTCTTGATATTGCTCTTAGTAATACTTTTTTCTAATATGTCACCTGGGCAAAAGAAACAAAAGGAAAAATATACAAATGGGTCTATATCAAATTAAAAGTTTTTGCACAGCAAGGAAACCACCAACAAAATGGAAAGACAACCTGATGAATGGAAGAAGATATTTGCCAATGATGAATTCAATAAGGGGTTAATACCTAGAATTTATAAAGAACTCCTGCAACTTAACAATAATCCAATTAAAAATGGCCAGAGGAACTGAATAGACATTTCTCCAAAGAGGACATTCAGGTGGCCAATAAACATATGAAGAGATATTTAATGTCACTAATCATCAAAGAAATGCATATTATACTGACAATGAGATATCACCTCATACCTGTCAGAATGGCCATCATCAATAAATCAATAAATGAGTGTTAGAAAGGAAGGGAATCCTTATGCATTGTTGGTGAGATTGCAAATAAGTGCTGCCACTATGGAAAAAGTGTGGAGTTCCTCAAAAAATTAAAAATAGAACTGCAATATGACCTAGCAATTCCACTTTTAGGTATTTATACAAAGAAATCCAAAACATTAATTCAAGAAGATATATGCTATGGCATAGGAAATGCAGTTAGCATTAATATGTTGGCCAGGTGGAAGGCCAGGGGAGGGAAGAAGCAATTAGGAGGATTGTTTTATGAACTATATAGATGTCTAACCAATGTACTGTATACTTGAAACTAATTAAAATAAATAAATTTGGAAAAAGAAGAAGATATATGCACTCCTATGTTCACTGCAGTATTACTTACAATAGCCAAGATTGGAAGCAACCTACATGCCCATCACTAGATAATTGAATAAATTGTGGCACTTATATACAAAGGAATATTACTCATCCATAAAAAAATAAAATCTTGCCACTTGCAACAACATGGATGGTATTATACTAAATGACATAAATCAGTTAAAGACAAATACTATACGATTTCACTTATGTGTGGAATCTGAAGAAAAAATAAACAAACAAAAACAAACAGACTCATAGATGCAGGAAACATGTCAGATAGAAGGGGATTTGAGGAGCTGAGTGAAAAAGGCGAAGGGATTAAGTACAAATTGGTAGTTACAAAATAGACATAAAGATGTAAAGCATAAGGAATATGGTCAATAATATGGTAATAACTATGTATAGTGGCAGGTGGGTATTAGATTATTTGGGGGATCACTAAATTATGTAAATGTCTAACCACTACACTGTACACCTGAAACTAATATAAAGTAATAATGATTGTCAACTATAATTGAAAAATCAAATAGGAGGGGGAAGAGGTCAAGGGGATAAGAGGTTTATTTATTTTTATTTATTTATTTTTAGATGAGGCAGCCCTTGGTTGACCTCACAGATTGCAAAGACCTTGTCAGTTTACAATTTCTTATTTTATATATATATGTATTTTTTTATGCCTACAGCACCTGGTTTTCCCAGGTGGTCTCCCATCTAAGTTCTAACCAGGCCTGACACTGCTTACCTTTTGAGATCAGACGGGATCAGGCTTATTCAGGGTGGCATGGCCATAGACATGAGGCTTTAATTTCTAGGTATGAAAAAAATAAGTATGAGGATGTAGTATATAGCATAGGGAATATAGTCAATAATATTGTGATAGTGTTGTACAGTGTCAGATGGTTGTTGGTCTTATCATAGTGATCACTTCTTTAGGTATATAAATGTTGAATAACTATTGTGTATACCTGGAAAGAATATAATATTGTATGTTAGTTATATTTTAATAAAAATCTTTTTAAAAATAAAAGCTGGACAAAACAAAACAAAGCAAAATGACTTCTTGAAGTCATTGGAGAGCTATCAACATCGTGAATGACTGGGCCTGGATTCAGTATAAACATTCCAAAGGTGAGTTCAGTATTTGGGACCTCTCTTCCCTGAGGTTGTTGCTAAAATCAGAAGAGGTGGCTAAGAGCTGAGCAGTGTTTCGGGGGCCTGGAGGAGAAAAGTTGGGAACTGGTATACCGCTTGTGGTTTAGGATCCTGAAGCAGTATAACCTAAGAGTAAGGGTGAACTGGAAGTAGACATAGACCAGCCTTGGCAGAAACTTGACCTAATGGACATGTGTAGTAGATTGGACACAGCCATTACTTTAGAATACACATTCTTTTCAAGCATGCATTGGAAATTTGTCCATTTCTCCTTATCTTTTTTCTGCTGTCTGTTGTTTTGCTGTGCAAAAACTTTTAATTTGAAACAACAGACAACAGAAAACAGACAAGGAGAAATGAACAAATCCACAAATATAATGAGGGATACTAATACACTCTCACCTCTCTCAATTACTTACAGAACAAGCAGAAAGAAAAATCGGCAAGGATATAGAAGATTCAAATAACATGATAAGTGAACTTGACCTAACGGACATGTGTAGTACATTGGACACAGCAACTCTTTAGAATACACATTCATTTCAAGCATGCACTAGAAATTTACCAAAAATTAACTCATACCGGGAAGCAAATCTTAAAAAGTTTTAAAGAATTGAAATAATACAGAATATGTTCTCTGACCATAATATAATTAAGCTAGAAATAATTATTTAAAAGATAACTAAAAGCCCTTTAAAAAATGAAATGTTATGCATTTAATTTGTATGTACTTAAATAATTGAAAATGTGTTAATGTTATACAGCTTGCTGTCAAGCTAGCATCTGTTTTGAATACTTTCTCTCCCTCAGTCTCTCAATTTAAAAAATAAAAATAAAAGAAATACCCGAGGCATCAAAGAAAAAAACATGGAAATTAAAAATATATTTGAATAAATGATATTTAAAATACCACATATAAAAATGTGTGGAATGCAGTTAAAGCCATACTTAGAGGGAAAATTATAGTATTAATACATATGTTAGAAGAGAGGAAAGTTTGAAAATAAGTGAGCTAAGTAGTCAGTTCTCTAGCTCGGTTTCTAATGTGCATTGGGAGAGCCTGACTTTACAAACAGGTAAATGAAGTTATGCTATTTTTGCATTTTGCCTGAATGAGGTTTAACATTTTTGTGGGGCAAAATGTTAAATACTTCTCCACAAAAGTTTTCACCTAATCTGACATGTCAACAGCATTTAATATCGTCTATCACTTGTTCATTCTTCTAATTCTTTCTTGAACTCTTCACTTGGTTTCCAAGCAGTGAGCAGGAGCCAGCTTATATTAGCTTGCAAGAGTTGGTGTGCCAATAACCTGTTCAGAGACATTACATTTGTAGCTTGAAATGGACCATGAAAGTTGGAAAACAATACAAATCAGTGAATCTATCTCTCATTGATGTCTGTCTATTTATCATATCTATCTATCTATCTATCTATCTATCTATCTATCTATCTATCATCTATCTATCCATCATCTAACTACAATCTATCATCTATCTATTATCTATATCATCCACCATTGATCATTTATCTATCCATCTCACCTACCTTCAGCAAGCACATTTACTAGTTCTGGCAAACCATAGTAACACCACTATCCTGCTTCTCCTCTCCTTCACTGGTTGCTCTGAATCAGTGTCTAATGCTGGTTCCTCTCTGGAATGCTAACCTTTAGAGTGCCTCCATGACTCAGCCCTTAAACCTTTTCTTCTCCATCTACTCATTCCCTTGGTGATATCACTCGTTCTCATGTCTTTAAACACCATGACTTCCAAACAGATTATCTCCAGCCCTGATTTCTCCCCTGACTCCAGACTCATATATCCCAATGCTGACTCCACACTTTTGGACAGGTTAAATTTGCAGTGTCATTTAGACACTCAAGCAGATGTGGGGTGACTTCCCTGGACAATGGGAAGGAGGAATTACTTGCAACTGGGATAGGAAATCTGAGAAAAAAGTAGGTTGGGAAAATAGGAGTGAGAAGTGGCTACCATCCAGATCTGTTAAAATATGCTGAGAAAGAATTGAGGTTTAAGTACATTATTTAAAGTTAAACATGTACCTCTGGAAGTATAGAAAAGTATTTTAGGTGATAAATACTTTCTCTTAAAATACTTCCATTTTAAAAGGCAAATCAATCAAAATGAAAATAGTGAGTAAATAATTACACAGATGCTAGACAAATAAAACAAAATTGTGAAGGTGGTATGAGAATGAGGAAATAAACATTAAAACTGGGAGGATGTGGGGTGGTTGAAGCTAGCTAAAATTAATATCCATTCCCTACCCTCCGTTCCCCTGGGACCTTCCACTTGGAGGCTGAAAAGCCAAATACTTCTGCAGACTTCACTATA
This sequence comes from Macroglossus sobrinus, assembly GCA_004027375.1. Classification (NCBI taxonomy): domain Eukaryota; kingdom Metazoa; phylum Chordata; class Mammalia; order Chiroptera; family Pteropodidae; genus Macroglossus; species Macroglossus sobrinus. The sequence goes on along the minus strand of PVKZ01006720.1, from coordinate 24,115 downwards.
GCCAGAAGTAGCAGGGGACTCAGTTTTCGTCTATGGTATATTAGCAGATAACTGCTGGAGGTAGCTTTGAGGAAAGGCTTTCTTTTCTGATAAAGAGATAAACTCACCAGGTGCAACCGCTGCTCCTTCCTCTTTCTCTTTGCTTTGAACATGGATCTAATGGCTGGAGCTATAGCAGTCATCTTGTGAACACAAGGAAAGAGAATCAGTTGTAGAGATTTCAGTTCAAGCATGCTTCAGCTGCTGAACATCATTTTGGATTTCTCATTATGTAAGAAAAATATCTCCTTATTTGTTTAAGTAATTAAGAAAGTTGTGTGTGTGTGTGTGTGTGTGTGTGTGTGTGTGTGTAGTATATGTGACAGAACACAATCTTAATTGTACCCCAGTCTATCATAAATTTAGCTACCATGATATCTTCCTAATACATAGGCATGATTCTGTCCCTCTTCTGCTTGAAATCCTTCCCTTGGGAGATATCCATTTTTCACTATCAGACTAGCAAGGATGAAAAAAATTGAGCATACTCCATGCTTATAAATGGCATAAGGAAACAATTCTCAGCATTCAGAGTGGGTTATACTATACACTGGTACAACACTTTGGGAGAATAATAGGTAACAGCTCTCCAAGCTAAAGATGCTCAAAACCTTATTGCCAGCAATTCCACGGAGCTAACAGAGCACCCATTCCCCACACACTGGCCCAGGTCCAGGGATACACCTCACACTGGCTGGTGAAGCTGGGCAAGGGAAAGCTGTGGGGCCTGTCTACAACATAAGGCCCACATTGTTGTGAATGGTGGCCTCTGCTTCTCAGCCCCCAGCCTTGGGACATGTCCACCTGGACAACCACCCCAGCTGCACTGGGCTGTAGCTGGGCCCTGCCTGCTGGTAATAAAGAACATGGTGACTTTGCTAGCCTGCCACAGCCCAGCAGCAGGAAACATTCCAAGAGCACCTGTTTCCTGAGGACCCTGTCAGGAGCTCCCAGGCACCATCTGGGTGCTGGCCCACATGTTGTTTGCATTAGGAGTTTATAAAAACAATTCAACTTTGACTAATTGCTCTTTAATTTTTTCAGGCACATCCCAGTCTCGCCCTTACCCCACTCCCTCTTTCCTCCCAGCTCTTCTTAGGAGTTCTCTAGGCTGCCACACATACATGCATAACACACTCACACAGTCACACACTCAGCTATATACACAGTCACCCCCACCCTACCCCCATGGAACCACTCACACACACTCACACATCCACCACACACTCACACATACACACACATACACATACACATTCACATTTACACACTCACTCACATTTGAGTTCATGCGTATATACACTCACCATACATACATTTACACGCAATGCACTCACACATATACCATACATTCACACATACATAAACTCTTGCATACACATGCTCATATACCACATACTCACACACCTCACACATTACATACACACCTCACACATTACATATACATGAATTCTCACACACAATGCATCACACACACATACATCACACACTCATGCATACACACTCACAATGCATGCACACATGCACTCACTCATACACTCACCTGTACTCCCATACCTACTCACACACCACACATATACACATGCACACGTGTACATTCTCACCACATTTTAACACATACAGGGTCACATACCACATAGTAACATACCACACACACTCACATATACACACATTTACATCCCCACTCTTACAATCTCACATGCATATATACATATACACACAGACACTGTTACAAGTCACATACACTCAACACACATACTCACACATGCACATTTGCACACACTCACACACACTCATTCGCATATATTCACACACACCGTTCTGAAGAAAAACCTACTCTCTTCTTAGAGGTGAAGACCTTATTCTTTTGAGGTTGATAGGGGAAGGGTCAGCTTAAGGCATTAGTGGTCCTAAGAATGTGGCGTATGTAGCAGTGTTTATGAACACATACCCTGGTGTCAGAATGCCAGGGCTTAATCCCAGTTCTGAATCAGTTCCCTGAAGTCAAATGTTTCACCTCTCATGATGTCCTTGCCTCACTACACCTACATGGGAAACTAAGGGCTCTTGTAAAGCAGAGGAGGCTGAAGCACAGAGAGGTTAAGTCTCATTCCTGACATCACACAGTCTGCTGGAGACTGGGGCAGGTCTGCAGAGTTTCCACTGTGAATAGTCCAGGGAATGCCCCCGAGCACGGTGCCCAGCAGGTTGCCCTGCGGGGGTGTGGCTGTGGCAGTGGATGGGGGTACTTTGTGAGGAGAAGCAGGATGAGTGGTCGCTATTGTAGACGGTGGGCATGACCACAGGAGAATGGGGTAACCTCAGTGAAGTTTATCAGTTAGTCAACACAGCCTGTCCAGCCAGACCAGGCTCAGTTTCCAGATGGCTCCAGAGCAGGGGCCCAGGAGGGGCGATGGCGCTGGTTGTGTGAAGGTGCCTAGATGAGGGCCGGCAGGCGCTGTGGGCCAGTGCTCAGCCCCATGGATGGCTGAGGCTTCCAGAGGCTTTGTTTTGGCCTGCTGCCTGATGGCCCTAACAGGGCTGCCTTCTGAGAACAAAGCGTCCTGCAGGAATTCCGGCTCGGTAATGTGGTGCATTGTAAAACCTGGGCAATCTGCCAGGACAATCCACCCCATCCCACCCCACTGACTGCTCACAATTTGGGGGCTTCGAAGTCACCACTAACACTTAAGATGGCAAGGACCCCCTTATTGGGCACATCTCCAAAATTCCACAGCTGCTTTGATGCTCACCTCACCTCTTCCCTTCCTGTCCTCAAAAGCATTTGCTTCTGACCAGTGAAGGTGGTGGGAGGGGGCCCTTCCTGGCTAGGCTGGACTGCTAGGCCAAGCCGATTCCCAGACTGTTATAGCAGTGAAGATTTCCTTCCTGAAAAACACCAGCCTTGGCTTTCCGTCCCTCTGTTTTCTTTCTAGAGAGAGCCTGGACAGCCTCTGCTTCTCAGCCCCCAGCCTTGGGACACGTCCATCTGGACAACCACCCCCAGGGACATAAAACAAATTAGCAGTCACTTGTTGGCCAGCGACCTTTCCTTGATGGGGTCAGGCAGCAGGACTCTGGCTCTCACAGACAGGCAGGACAGCCAGGAGAGAATTAGAAAGAGGCAGCCCCTTCCTCTGGGTGCCCCCACAGTTAGGCAAGCACTGTGACTGCATATGGCATACCAGCCTGCAGAGGCTGCCTCAGAGTCCAGAGCAGGTTTCTTAAGCCCTTATGGTTTGGTTTTCTCATCTGTACATGATGATCTCTTTTTTTCACCCCCTCATTTAATCTGTCTGCAAGTCCTGCCAGCTCCACCTTCACAAGGCATCTAGAATCTGGACCCTTAGTCCCAGCCTGCCCTAAGGCCTCAACCCCTGCCTAGGCCCCTTTTGTCTCAATACAACCTCTTATCTATATGCAGGCAGTAGGATCCTATTTAAAACATTTAAGTCTCTCCTCTGCTCAAAACCCTCCCAGGGTTCCCATGTCATTCAAAAGGAAGTCTTCCCCCTCCCTCCCCTCTCCTCCCTTCCCCTCTCCACCTCCTTCTCTCCTGTTCCTCTCCCTTCTTCCCTCCTTGCTCTCCTCCCCTCTGACCTCAGCTCCCACCACTTGCCCTCACTACCCTACTCCAGTTACAGTGTTTCATACCCACAGGTTCACACCTGCCCCAGGGGCTTTGCAATGGCTGCTCCCTCCTCCTAGAAGACATTTACCTCAGATATCACCAAGCTTTGTATCCTCATGTCCTTTAAAGTCCTATTCAAAAGTCACTTTTTCCTTTTAAACCCTCCTCTCTCCCACTTCCTGCTGCACTTTCTCCCAGGCAGTTCCCACCTCCATGGACTTTGCTTATGTAGATGGAATGTCTGTACAAGGCTGAAGGTGGTAACACTTGATCTTTTGGTCACTGCCTGCTTCTAAACAACTACTGCATGAGGAGACGAAGAGCATCTGCCTTAGGGGCTGTTATGAGAACTGACTAAGGTAATGCGTCAAGTCCTCAGAAGGTTCTGACATGGAGCAAGTGCTCCGTGGATGACACTTGTTATTATTAGTAGTAGTAGTCGTAATACTGTAGTTTTTGGTGGCTCTTTGTTGGAAGTCCTTGGTGAACCAGCAACCATTTCTTCCTTAATAACTCATCCCAATTCCTCTGGGAACTACACCTCCCCTTGGCCTATGTGTTTTGCTGGGGCTGGCTCTATTTAGCTCTGGAATGGGCTTTCTCAGCTGTAGCTAAGTCAGTGCCCTGTATTCCCTTGCCCACAGCAATGGGTACAGAGATGGGCATGACCGAGTCAACCAGAGACATTCCTTTTCTGGATGGCCTGGAGACTGAGCAGATAGATGTAAAGGTGGAACTGCTGCAGCCATCTCTCCACCAGGGGGAGAGTGAAGCCATCAGAGAAGGTGATCCTAATTGAAAGGCTGGGCAACAGGGATAGCATTTAGAACCCTCCTAATCTGGGCCTGGTCCACATCTGAGTGTTTCAGCTACTTCGTCAGTAATGCTCATTTTAGTTAAGCCAGTGCAGGTTAGGTCACTGGCACTTGCCACCAGAAAAGTCCTTCTTAATCTAGAATCTGACCTGAAATCTTCTGTAAAGTTTTCTTTACCCTCATCCATACACTCCCCTTCCTATCATCTGCAAAGTTATGTTTTTGTCCCCTCTGCCTGGTGTTTGGCAACCTGTGGTCTCTGCCTTTATCTGGTTCCATCCTCCTCTCCTGCTACTGTCTTTGGTGTTTCATTTTATTCATCTGGCCTCTGGTGACCAGTGTGTATGGTTCCTGCCTTTTGGGGGTGCCAGAACTTAGAATGTCTGAGTTTTAACACACTATTCACTCACTTGCCAAAGTAATGGCAAGAGCTTGTTTTGTGAACATGGGGAAGATGTTGAAAGAGTTCTAGTTAATCAAAAGTTCTGGTTTACTGAGAGTTTTTATGCCCTCTCCAGCCTTGCCCTAGGACCTGTCTCCTCCCTTCTTCCCTTGCTTACTCCAACGCAGCCTTCCTGCCTCTGTGTGCTCCCTGGACATGTCAAGTCCCTTCCTGCTTCTAGAACTTTGTACTGGCTGGTCCCTTTGTCTGGACTATCCTTCCCCCAGGTCTTCCCATGCCTCCTCCTTCTTATCCTTCAATTCTCAGCTCAATTGTCACTTTCTCTGAGATGTCTTTCCTGACCACCCCATCCTTTTTTATTCCAATATCTCACTTTTTTGGCAGAACTTATCATTTTTGGAAATTATTTTATCCATTTGTTTATCTGTCTCTCTTGCTGAAATATAAGCCACATGAAGTCAGGAGTCTTATCCATGCTTTCCTCATAGTGGTGTAGTACCTTATTTGCTTTTCTAGGTAAATGGAATCTCATTTGTCCCAACCATCTGGGTTGAAGACCTCGAGGTCATTCTTCATGCTCACAGGTAATCAATTACTAAGTGGCTTATTCCCCACCCTCCCTTTTCCTCCATTTCATTGTCTCTGCTTTAGTTCAGAATCTCTTCACATCATACAGCAACTCCCATCTAGGCCCTGCCTCTCCCCTCTCCTGTATTTGCAGCTAGGCCAGCACACCTGTGTTAGTCACTTATCTAGAACATTCTTTTGTTCCTTCTTTGCCTGGTATCTCTGTTGTCAGAAACAGAAGTCATTCTAGGTGTTTTAAGCAGAAGGATATTTAATACAGGGACTTGGGAGCTACAGTAACTTTAGAGGAGCTAGTAGAATGGGTCTACACTGACTCTCCAGAATGATCCTAGAAAAACAGCAAAAGTGGCCCCAACTCTGCTACCATCAGGGAGTAGGAAGTCATGAGGTTTCCATTGGAACTGCTAGTTCGTGAACAGCATTTCAGCTGTGATCCAATGATTGGAGGCCATTTTAGCTGCTAAGCTCTGGTTGAATCCCATGAAGCCAGAGCCTGGACCATGAAACATCATTGTAGAGAGGCCCAGCACCTCTCTGACCATAGTAACCAGTAGAATGCCCCCCAAAAGCCTCTGGAGATGATCTCTTCCATTTGCCTTCCAAATCACACATGAGTGCACCTGATTGGTATAAACTAATTTGAACCTTGTTGTAAAGGCATCTGAGACGTGAAGTTTATAAGTTTACCAGAATCTGCATTTATAATATGGTCCACAGAAGGAGGTGGGAGCAGATGCTGAGGGCCCATCAATCATATTTACACATTGGCTAGCACCTGACCTCAGGTTCTTCAGGGATAGCTCAGGGAACCCTTCCTGATGGACCAGTGTGTAGGGCTGGGCTCCCCGCTCATATGCCTTCTTGGCATCTTATGTTTTTTTTTTCTCAGAGCCCATACCACAGAGAAGTGTGTACCACAGAGAAGTGTGTGCCATGATGGACAAGGCCCATATATCCATGAGATTGTCTGCCTATGAGGCAAGGATGCTCTCCTCCTTCAAGATGAAGGCCTGTGAGGGAAAGGGCTCTAAGCAAACAGTGTTGTTCAAGGAACCCCTTAGTCCTTCTCCTGAAGCATTTCCTGCTTGAAGAGCCTTTCCAACAGCTCCCGCATACTATTTTGAACTGCTTTCTGTCTTTGGGGCATCTGCCTTCTGTCTCTTGGAACCCCTTGTAAGCACATTCGACTTTTACCTCTAGTCTCTCCAAGTTGTAATAAGTTCATCCTTTCAGTTACGAAGATTTTTTAAAAAGAGGTTTTTAAAAAATCTTAAATGTCATGTAGCTGTAAGGGAGGACATCTAGTAGGAAGAGAGGTTGACTTAAACTCCAAGGAGAAGATATAAGGAGGAAACACTTCCCAGGCAGTGGCCAAGGTTTCCCATGTAGCAGCTGGAGCAACAAGAACCCTGACTTGTGTCCTACACTGGATAAAACTGAACTCTGGGCTTTTCCTGTGACCTGGATGTGGGAGCTAAGCCCAAGTGATGCTCAATGTTAGCTTAAAGAGCTAAACATGTTCAGAATAAACAAGAACCCTAGAACTGCCCCACTCCCCAACATACACCTGTGTTTTCTACTTGGGTCAGTTAAAAGAGCCATAGATCTCACCTGCCTCTGACCAACCCCAGCCACTGCATTGGCTCTAACAAATAGATCTTGACCTGAAGTTTAGAGTTGCCTGCTTCCCTCTGGAGATTCACTGAGGTGGGTGAGTGGCCACTGTAAGGAAAGGGAAGAAAAAAAAGCAGGAGTGGTTATCCTTTGTGCTTGTCTCTACATCCAGCATGCGTTGGGTTGTAAGCAATAGAAAACCAGCATCAACCTGACACACATGGAAGTTCCTGTCTGGGGGGCAGCACTTGCGTCAAGGAGCTCAGATGCCACAGGAGCCAGTCTCTCCACAACTCCTGGATCTATTTCCTTTTCCTTTGGGTCCACTCGGAGTAAGGTTTTTCCCACCATGATATGAGTGCGCCCCACCCTCACCAGCCACTCTAGGGCCCTCATTTTCCCAGGTTTAAATCTTTGTTTGGCACTGCCCGCTACAGTCCTGATGTTCGTTCTGATTGGACCAGCTGGGCTAGCATTTCCATCTTGAACCACTCACTGTGAGGGTGGAGGTAGGAGGCAGGACCAACCAGGAGCATAGGATCTGAAGTTGGCAGGACCCCTGAATGCAAACTAGGGCTTAGGAGCCACTAGATAAATATTTGTTGAATGACTGGAAGAATGAATGACTGAATGAATGAACCATTCAGCCATAGATGCTAAGGCCTGTATTGGGAGATCCTGTGATTCAGGGGACCAGGCCAGGGGACAAGAGGCCACAGGCCACACAAAGGGGCTCTCCCTGGCGAGAGGCCTGTGTGGGGGCCCCAGTCTGTTTCAGCACCATGCACAAGTCCTATAATGACTACCCTGCGCTTGCTTCCCTGTCATATTCAGCAGAGTTTTTGTTAGAGGGACACCAGCAAGAGCAGTTAGGTTCTTGTGTGAGCTTAAGTGTTGGAGATGTGCCCCCAATATCTGTTCTCCTCACTTTCCACGGTCAGAGAACTTGCAATGAGGTATGCGACCATTTTCTAAAGTTTCCTCCCCATATCCTTTCAGTTAAGTGCGGCCACACGGTAGTTCTAAACCATCTTCTGTCTTCCCTCCATCCTGTTGCCTGGAAGGTGGCCAGGGGGATGGGCCATCTTGGTCCAGACAGGGATGGTGGAGCAATAAAGCAGAGAGAGTCCTGAGCTCTGACACTGCAGAGCCACCATATAAGCCCAGAAAAGTTTATGCTCATAAATAGCGGGGGAGAAAGAGACTTCTATATTATTTATGCCACTCTTATTTTGGATTTCTGCCCTATTATTCAACTAAGGTAAGGGGAAGGCACCTCCTGGGCTAGATGTCATGGGAGAAACACAGAAGTCTGAGAGGGGACCCTCAGGGAGCTGCTCCTATCCAATTCACCAGTGGGATTCAGATGTCTAACATGACAACAACCCTGGACCAATCAAAGCCCCTGTGGCCTTCCTTTCTATCCCTCTTTACTCTAAGTACTTTCTTGGCTGGAAGTGCAGCTCATACAGTTGGATGGCTCCCTCCCTGAAGCATAAGCTATGGGTGGTGGAGCCAGGCCCAGAGTGAGACCCCAGGCCCCCAGTTACTGAACCTCCATATTTATCCATCTTCTCTCTGTCCATTGCCATTTCTTCTGGAGGCCTGTTGAGGAGCCACCTGCTACCTTTGTCCCTATGCTCAGCCAGGGAATCCTCATGCTCTTCCCCATGTGCCAGGAAGTGCCAAGGACTCCCCATCTCTGAAAGGGAAGGCCAGATATACTGAAGTGAGTCCAGGCTGCCCTTCCAGAAATTCCCAGTCCCTTCCTGCCTGGCTTCCTGCCCAGTCCATTCCTGGAAACTGGGCCCACCCTGCCCCCAGCCGAGGGTGCCAATATTTCACAATTCAGGGGTGATTCAGCCAGCCCTCTCCAGGTGGGGCCCCTTCTTTTACTCATGATATTGAAAGTTTGGAAAACAACTTGGGGATGGGAAATAGAGTCTAAGCCACGGCCTCACACCTCTCTTCACCTCTATTCTCACTTGACCCTGAGGTCTTCAAAGAGGTCATGAAAGATGAAGGAAGAGAACCTAAAATTTTCTCTTTAAATGTTCATCTAAAAATGAAATTAATGAAGCTTTATTAATATATAAAATGGTAATAGTATTGAAAAGTAAGTAATTTAAAAATAAATATGGATATTGGGGTGCTTGCTCAAAAGTTTTTACTGACAGGTTACATGATAGTTTGGTGACTATCAGCCTAAAGCTATTTCTGCTCAGTCCCTTGCCCTGAGCCTATGTCCCTGTGTGGGAGAGACCTGGGCCTCCATGTAGGGAGGACAGATTAGAGAACTAGACTCTGAGTTCAAGGAAGGCAGGGGGAGCTTTTGGACAGGAGAAAGGCTGTCATTGGCTACTGGAGACCTGCCATGATGTGTGCGTGTGTGATAAGCTCAGGAGAAGGCTGAGAAAGGCCCCAAAGGGCAACAGAATGAGTAGAATGATGGTTTTGAGCATGGAAGATTTTTTTTCAGTTCATAAATTTATTCTGGAATTTCTGGCAAGAGTGTTATATCACCTTTTGAAACCAAGACTTTTCCCATTAACTTCCTGGGAATTCTTTTTTTCTACATTTTGCTAAACACCCAACATTCTCTATTACTCTGGTACCTTTATTTCCTATTGCATTTATCTGCATCTTCTTCATTTTCCCTTCCTTTACTAAGCATAACAACTTATTGCCCACATGCTGAAGAGCATTTGGCTTTAGAGCAAACCTATGAGCCAAGTACAGGCAGGGCTGGGAGCTTTGTTCCCATTTTCTTTTTCTTTTTTTAAAATTATAATATATTTTTATTTTAAAATTACAGTTAGCATACAATATTATCTTAGTTTCAGGCATACAACATGGTGATTAGACATTTATATAACTTACGAAGTAATCATCCTGATAAATTTAGTACCCATCTGACATCATACATAGTTAATACAATATTAGTGACCATATTCCTTATGCTATACTTTACATCCCTGTGACTATTTTGTAATTATTAATTTGTACTTCTTAATCCTTTCTCCTGTTTTATCCACCCTCTAACCTCTCCCCACCATCTGGCATTTGTCTTTCTCTGTCTGACTTACTCCACTCAGCACAATACCCTCTAGGTCCACCCATGTTGTTGCAGATTTCATTCTTTATATGGCTAAGTAATATTCCATTGTGCATATGTACTACTTCTTTATCTATTCATTCATTGATGGACACCCAGGTCACCTCCATATCTTGGCTATTTATAAACACTGCCATGATGAAAATTTGTACATGTCCCTTCAAAGTAATGTTTTAGATTTCTTCAGATAAATACCCAGAAGTGGGATTACAGGATCCTTCTTTGTCTCTTGTGGTAGCCTTTGTTTTAAAGTCTGTTTTGTCTGGTTTAAGTATTGCTACCTCAGCTTTTTGTGTTTTGTTTTGTTTCCATTGCCACTGTCATGAAATATCTTTTTTCATCCCTTTCTCAGTGTCTTTCGATCTGAAGTGAGCCTCTTGTAGGCAGCATATGGAAGGGTCTTGTTTTCTTATCCATTCAACAACTCTATCATTTGACTGGAACATTTAAATTAAATAAATTTGCCAGTTTATTATTCATATTTTTATCATTTTTTATTCTTTTTCTTCTTCTTCCTCTTCTTCCTTTTCTTCTTCCTCTCTGCCTGCTGCTTGTCCTTCTACTCCTCCTCTTCCTCCTCATCCTCCTCCTCTTCCCTCTAACTTTTCTTATAATACTGGCTTTCTGGTGATAAACTCCTTTAGCATTTTTTTTTTTTTTTTTGTCTAGGAAGATCTGTATCTCTTCTTTGATTCTAAATGATAGCTTTGCTGGATAGAGTAATCTTGGTTGTAGGTCCTTGGTTTTCATCACTTTGAATATTTCCTGCTGATCTCTTCTGGCCTGCAAAGTTTCTGTTGAGAGATCAGCTGACAGTCTTACAGGATTCCCCTTGCAGGTAACTAGCTACTTTTCTCTTGCTGCTTTAAAGATTATCTCTTTGTCTTTAACCTTTGGCATTTTAATTACGATGTGTCTTGATGTGGGTGTCTTTGGGTTTATCTTGTTTTGGACTTTCTGCACTTCCTGGGCTTGTCTGTCTATTTTCTTTGCCAGGTTAGGGAAGTTTTCTGTCAATATTTCTTCAAATAGGTTTTCAATTCTTGCTCTTTCTCTTCTCCTTCTGGTGCCCCTATGATGTTAAATGTTGGTATGTTTGGTTTTGTTCCAGAGACCCCTTAAACTATCCTCATTTTTGTATTCTTTTATTGTTGTTGCTGTTGTGATTGGGTGTTTTCTGCTACCTTATCCTCTGAATTGCTAATTCAATCTTCTGCTACATTTAATCTACTGTTGATTCCCTCTAATGTATTCTTCATTTCAGTTACTATAGTCTTCATTTTTGACTGGTTCTTTTTTATGTTCCCTACATTCATTTTTATGTTTCCTATTTTTTTTGTTAAAGTTCTAAGTTTATCTACTTTTCCTCTGTGTTTATTCACCATCCTTATAACCAGTGTTTTGAGCTTTATATCTAGTAGATTGCTTTTCTCTATTTAGTTTAGTTCTTTTTCTGGAACTTTGTTCTGCTATTTCATTTGAGGTGTGGGTCTTTGTTTCCCCATTTTGCCTGCCTCCCTGGGTTTGTTTCTATGTATTAGGTAGAGCTGCTATGTTTCCCAGTCTTAATCAAGTGGCCTTAGGTAGGTGTCCTGTGGGGCACAGTGGTGCAGTCTCCCTGGGTCATTTGAGCTAGGTGCTCCAGGTGTTTCTCTTGTACATATAGGTTGTGTGAGCTCTCCTGTTATAGTTGAGCCCTGGTTGCTGTTTCCACATTAATGGAAGGGATTGACCCATGGGCTGATTGGTTGTGAAGACTGGCCATGACTACAGTAGAGAAGCTGTTGTGCAGGGTCTTACCTTATGGAGTAGGATTCGCTTTAGTGGGGCTCTGGTGCTTGCCCAGTCTGCCTTTGGGTGTGTTGTCCTTGGATGTGGCCCCGCATGGTGCTCTGGCAAGGTTGAAGATAGCCACCAAATGTCCTGGCCCCAGGGCCTCCAAGGAGGATCCCTACCACAGGGCCTCCAAGGAGGAGCCCTGCCATAGGCCAAGCCCTGCCACAGGCTTAGCATGACTCAGCAAGCAATCCATATATGGCTGCCGTCTTGGAGGTGCCTTGAGAGACCAAGCCATGAACCAAAGCCAACTGCCACTAGTGCTGGTTTTCGGGATGCTCAGCAAGAGGTATGGGGCATGCTGAAGCCAGATGCTGTTTATTTGGGTTTTGTGAACCTTTAAGAGATTTTTTTAAAAGTTTGCAGCATGTGCCAAGATAGGCCTTTTGTATGAAAAAGCCACTGGTAGCAGCTTGGGTGGGCCTGCAAGTTGGATTAGGATAGGGTCGCAGAGAATCACCAGGATAGAGTGGCCAGTGTTAGCAAGATTGATGGAGAGGAAGATATGGCAGTCTCCTGCATCTGCACACTGGGAGCAGGAAGGACTCAAGAAAGAAAAAATGGATTCTGCCTGCACTTCTCTCTGGGAGAAAACTGTCTCTCAAGTATTTGCCCTGAAGCCAGACAACTCAGTTTTTTCCTGTATGTTTCTGCTCCAACGGTGGGTCTGTTAGTGAGTAAGTCCATGTGTGGGCCCTTTAAGAGAAATGCTTGCCACTCTAGTTGCCATTGTCTCACTCATCTACAATCTCTACTGGTTTTCACAGCCAGAAGTTATGGATACTTCTCTTTCCAGCACCAGAACCCTGGATTTGGAGCCTGTTATAAGGCTGGGACCCCTTGGTTCTCCAGGGGAACTTCCATAGCTGAGCTATCCCTCCTGATTTTTAACTATCACATGCAGATGTGGGACCAGCCCCTTCAGTGTTTCCAACACTCCTACCAGACTCAGGGTGGCTTCTTCTGTATGCTCTTAGTTGTAGAAATTCTGTTCAGCTAGGCTTCAGGGGATTCTTTATGTTGGATGTTCTGTAGTTCAGTTGTAGTCATGAGAGGAGGCAAGCATGGCATTTACCTAATCTACCATTTTGCTTTTAAGGATTTTATTTTCTTACCTTATGAGAAAGGGGCAAAGTTTATGCCTTGTAAAAACAAATAGAACCCTGACTTGACCTTCACAATTTATTGTGTCCAACAGAATCATCTGATTGTATGTGACAGAAACCTAACTGAATGTCTTTAAAAAGAGGAATTATTGGTTTATGTAATTGAAAACACTACTAGCTTAGAAAATTTCTGGCTCCAAGGCCTCTGTATTGGGTTCTTGCTCTGAAGGTTTTCTCTGTGCTAGGCAAATACTTCCAGAGGCTTCAGGCCTATAATTAACCAGCTTAGCAATTCTAGTAGAAGAACAACTTCTCTTTCTCATTAGTTCTAGAAAAAAAGTGATAAGGTTGACTGACCATTGGCTTGGGTTGGGTTATACAACCATCCCTGAACCATTCACAGTGACTTTGATTGGCCTGGCATGTGTCACACGATATATTCTTGGTACCTGTGTAAAGGGTGATGTCAAAACCCCAGTATATAGTAAGGTAGTCTTCTTAGAAAAGGTCTGTTCTCTGAAGAAGGAGAAATAGAATCAGGGCAATGTCCCCCCAATTTATATAGCCAACTTCAACAATGTCTGGTTGTTGCAGTGTATCTTACAATTACATATTTGTTTTTCATCTAGGAAGTCAGAGGAAGGAATGTGTTTCTCTACACAATGGCATGTTTATGGGTGGCCTCTGCAGAGGTCTAGGTATAGGACTTGGGGCTGGCACCAGTGGCTCAGGACCAAGGAGTGTGATTCTCCCTTGGTTCCTTGTTCTGGTGTCTAGAAACCATAAAAATTGGAAAACAAGAGGCGGGACAATTGTGCAACCCAGTGGGAAGGCTTTCCTGTGACTTAGACCTGGGTTCAAATTCCATCTCAGTCAACTGTATTGTGGGTGACCTTGAGGAAATGACTTTACTTCTCTGATCTTTCATTTTATTTCTTATGAAATGCAATGCTTCCCACACCCAGGGTGGTTTTGAGGATAAAATGAGATAATATGTCTAGAGTGCAGAGCATAGTTCCAGGCAAATAGTAGGGCTGGTGACCAAGGTGATTATTGTAGGCTCTGGGCCGTGGGAGTATGTGCTGGAAGGGGTCTGGCCAAGGCATGGATGGGGCTACCTTGCTCTTGCTGGGATGATTCGGGTAATAGCTATGGCTTGCCTGAGTCAGCAAGTGGGAGGACCCTTTGGAAATGGCTTAAAGGAGCTGGAGTTCAGGGCCTAGAAATAGGAGCTGACACAGAGGAAGTCCTGCCTCAGTTTTCTTTCTCATTGCTGTAGGCCTCACCCTCAGAGAAAAATCCCTCCTCACAAAGCCCCTCAGCATGAGTGGATATGATGTGCTGGTGTTCAGCATCTGTGCCACTACCTTTCAGTGTTCTTCCTGTACTGCAGAGGCTGGAAAACAAAAAGGAACCCCTTCTAGACTCTTTTGTAATCAGGGCTTCTGAAATAATTAAGATATGAGCAATCAAACACTCATCTATCCCCTTTCAATGACCCCAGGGGAGAGGGGTCTGGAGGACATTTCCTTTTTTTATGTAGTATAAAAAATAAAACCTTTAATTAATAAGGTGGAGAGTGACTACCAAAATATTTTGCACCATATAGAAAGGTTATAGTTATCTCATGTCATAATACATAAAATTGTCTTAAGGTTTATTACATTTTTCTTTTTTATATGTATATATATAATTAGTTCTAAATTTTCTAACCTATTCTGTGATCACAAGTGGCTGTCAGTAATGTTACATGGCAGGTTTAAAAAAAAAACTTTTAAAGTATTATTTTATCATTATTATATTATTATTATTATTTATTATTATTTTGACATTCAACATTATTTTATGTTAGTTTCAGATAAATAGAGAACATTTTCTCAACCAGAGCTTTGAGCAATACATTTGTGAAGGGAACATCAGAATTTTAAAAGACTGTGTCATAACTATACTTTGCAGGCCAGAGATGACAGTGGGAGATGTCCCCATTGAAATGAGCTACCTGAATAGATTGTAGAAATAGCCATGAATTCTTCCCCTCCTTGTACCCACAGCACTCTGCAGTTCTTCCCAGGTGATACCTATTTCTGCACATCTTGTTTCTGGATTTGAATGTGTGACCTGCTTTGGAAAACAGAACAGTACCTATAGCCCCAAGCCAAGGTTTGAAAAATGCTTGTGCACTGGAGCTTGCTTGCCTTTCCTTCTGCTTTGGAACTTGCCTCTGGTGAAAAAGTCTGGGCTAACCTGCTGGATGATGAGAGACATGTGGTCCCTTGTCCCTGTTATTCTTACCAACAACCAGTCAACTGCTAGATGGGTGAGTTAGCCTGTTCTGGGGTCATCACCCACCAGCTGACAAAGGGCATGTGAAAGGGCTCTGTGAGCCCACCAAGACCACAAGAACTACTTCGCTGAGTAAAATGAAAGGTTGGCATTTCAGCCACTAATTTGGTGAAAGTTAACTGATTCAAGGAAGCAAGAGAGTACAGGTAGTGGCACATAACCACCAGAGATAAGATGGGTAGCTGGGCCAGAGCAATAGTTAGGATGGCTTGACCCACAGAAATCTTCTGTGGTGTTCCTGAACTAAAACACGAGCAGCCTACTAAACCTTACTTGAGTTGCATGCCTCACATTTTGAGATGCATTTTCATTTCTATTGTGCAAAATATTTTCTATTTCCCTTTTACTCTATTATTTGACTCCTACAATATTTAGAAATATATTGTTTAGTTAGTTATTCACTTCCAGTTTAATTCTATTGTGTCAGAAAATTGGAGTTAGGAGAGTTTTATAGGATTTGAATCCTTTTAAATATATTGACTTGTATTATCATGCAAAGTACAACCTTTTTTGGTAAATATTCTGTGTGTACTTAATCACCATCTCTGTTGCAACTACTCAACTCCGCCATTGCAACATGAAAATAGTCATTGACAATATGTAAATAAATGTGTGTGGCTATATTCCAATAAAACTTTATTTATAAAACAAGGCTGATCTGTTTGCTGTTCTATATCCTTAATGATTTTCTCACTAAGGTCATCTACACGTCCCTTAATTTCATTGAACATCTTTATAACAAGTATTTTGAACTCTGCATATGTTAGATTGTTTGACTCCATTTTTCCTTGATCTCTGTCCTATTCTCTCATATGGTTTCTGCATCTTTGTATTCTTATTTTGGCTGCCTTTCTGTGTTTGTTTCTATGTACTAAGTAAAGCTCTGAAGTCTCCCAGTCTTATTAGTGTGGATTTTTGAAGTAGGTGTCCAGTGGCACAGTCCTGAGGGGCATTCAGCTGCAGGCCAAATTTAGCCCAAGCCTCTACCCATTCTAGGCCACCTGTTAAGATTCAGCAAGCAATCCACAGATGCTGTGCTTATAGTTGCCTCAAAAGACCACACCAGAAACCAAGGCCAGCTGTTTCCACCAGTCAGTCTCAGCAAGGAACACCTGACTCACAGAGGCTATACCTGGATGTGGCTTAAGGGGGGCCTGAGTTGGCAGAGGCAAGGTTTCACAGAATCCTCTAGGCAGAGCGACCTCTGTGATCCAGTTTAATGATGTCATGGCCATGGCAGCACTGTGTCTGGGACACTGGGAGGCGGGAGGGCTCAACAGAGAATAATGAATACTGCTGGCACTTCTGTACTCAGCGAATCTCGCTTTGGCCCTCATTCCAACAATGTCTCCCTGTAAGTCCCTGGTGTCCCCTGAGCACTGCTGAATCAGCAGTGGAGCTCAAAGTGAGCAGGTACAACACTGCGAAATCTGCTGGAGGTCATGGCCCCTTTAAGAGGCATGGGCCACTACCACAGCCTCCATCTCACTCAGCTGCTAAAGACCCGGCAGCCCCGCGTCCTTGCCCCATCCTACCTTCTGCCATTGCAGGGTGCTTTCTTGGATTTCTCCCTTGTTGTATGGCTTGTTCATATAGATCCCAGGCAATTTTTTCTTGCTGCTGCTCCTTGTTTCTGCCACAACTTTCATTTGGTCATGAGAGCGATGAACAGAGCCTCTATCATCTCTGCCATTTCTTTTCTCTTCTAGGTCTTGCTTTTTTATTCAAACTGACAATCTGCCTTTTTCTCAGAATGTTAGACAATTTACATCTAATGTGATTATTTATATGACTGAATTTAAATCTAACATATTGCTTTCTATCTGTCCCATCTATTTATTTGCTCACTTTTCCTTCTTTTTCTGCCTTTTTCTTTTGTGGTGTCTATTGTGCTGCTAATCCTATCTAGTGTATGTTTAATTTGTAGAAATTTGATTTTGGTCTTTTTTTATATATTCAGTTTCTATCTTCATCATGTTCATGTTTAACTCTCCCTTCTTGAATATATTTAGTATATTTATAATAGCTGTCTTAATAGCATTATCAAATCATTCTATCATCTAATAATTTCTGTGTTTGTTTCTATTGATTAATTTTTTTCCCCTGCATTTTTCTGCTTTCTTGCATGCCTGGTACTTTTTGATTGAATAACAGATATTGTACATTATATGTTCTTGAGTGCTTAAATTTGTTTGCTTTGTATTTCATTACATATTTTGGGGCTTCCTTCTGAATAGAGTTGATTCTTTTGAGGCTTACTTTTAAGCTTTGTTAGGTCCAGAAGTAGCCTTTAGTTTAGGGCTAATTTGGCCCTATTATTGAGTTAGAAGAACTCTCCACTCTGGCTGGTGAGAATGCAAACTGTATAGCTGTGTAAAATTAGGAGAAAAAGAATGGTTTGAATGAAAGAACAAAAAGAAGAAAGAAATGCTGTTTTGTTGCTGTGAAATAGCAAATGTAGTGATGTAAGACAACCATTTAAGTATGCTCACAAGTTCTGTGGACCATCTATTTACATTTAAAAAGGACACAGTGGTTTTTTTTCTCCTTCTGGATATCTGGGCCCTCAACTGGATGATTGAATGGCTGTGAGTAACTCTGACAGTTGGAAAACTAAAACAGTTGGGGCTGAAGGATCCATTTCAAAGATGATTTTTTCATTCATGTCTTGTGCCTGAACTGGGAAGTCTAAAGAACAGGCTCAGGTAGGATTTTCTACTGGAGTACCTACTTGTGACCTCTCCAGCAAGGGAGGTTATTGTACTTCTCAGGATGATTGTACTTCCTACATGGTGGCTCAAAACTCTGGGAGCAAGTGTTCTAGGAGCAAGGCAGAAAGATGCATGACATTTTATGACTTAGTACTAAAGGTCATATAGCATAATTTTCACCATACTCTATTGATAGAACTGGTCAAAAGCCTGCTCAGACTCAAAGGAAGGTAGTTGCAGTGGGGAGAATGTCAAAAAATGTACACCCATGTTTTAAAAACATCACAAATGTTACCTTGGAAAGATAGAAATTGGTAGCATTAAATGATGCTAAATGAACAGATATATAGAGGCAAAAGGAGAAATTATTGGATTCAGCAATGAGGCCATTGCCACAGAGATTCTCTCAAGGCCCTAATGAGGCAATCAGAGGTGGAAAGCAAAAACAACCAGTATAGACTGCAGGAATGCTACACGTGCTTTTAAAAGTAGGTGGACCCAAAAGAATAAAGACCTCTAACAGAATCCTTTTAGGAACTTCTGAAAAGATTTGTCTATACTCTTAACTTCTACTTATTTACCACCTGATCACTTTCTAAGGTTGGAAGTCTGGCTTCTGCCCTACTGTCAGTAAGATTCTCTGAAAATTATCTCTCTCATTTTCTTGGACCATCTGAAGCACTTGATGAATGGATCGCTTCTACCTCCTTTGATTTATTCTGTATTTTTTTTTGTTCTCTCTTAAATTTCTTCCAAGTTTATGTTTGTTCCTTCTCTGATGTCAACCTCCACTGAAGAAGAGTCAATGTCTTCTAAGGATCTTCACTGGTTTCTTTCTCTTTTATCCCACTCTTATCTACTCCCATGGCTTCAATTTTCAACTCTTTTTTGATAACTTTCAAACCTCTCTGTTCCCATCAGACTTTTTCCCTGCATTTCAGACTTCAAAATTGCATTGCCTCCTAGAAATTAGAATGTCACACAGGCATCTTAAATTCAGAATATTCACTGTTGAATTCATTACCTCCCCTCTTTCATCACAGGACTCCTTTTCCTGGATCCCTGTCTCTGTGAAGGGCCCCACCAACCATGAAATTACCAGATCCAGAAATTTTCACATTGTTCTGATTTCCTTTTTTCCCACATCAAATCAACAAATTAGTAGGTTCTACTGAACTTACTTTCTAAATGATTATTCTATTCACATCTTCCTCTCCATCTTGTTGTTAACCACTACAGTTTGAACTTCCATCATTGTTCTAGACCAATTTGTTCTTTGAAAGTCACTAGAAAATATAGACTAAATTTTAAAAACGATCTTTTTGAAGAGCTACTCTGGCAATGAGGGATTGCAAGGCTAAGATATAGGACAGAAAGAATGCCCAGAGAAGTGTATCTGGCAGTTGACATTATTTCTTTTCAAGACAATAACTAATTCTGAAAATCTGAGAAGTTAAGTAAAGTGATCTATTGACATATTCATAACCTGGGGAGATTTAAAAAAACTGTATTTTAGATACTTTCAAAGAGATACAGCCTTGATAAACTCTCCAGTTCATACCTCAAGGGCTACACTCTGGAACTAAAAGTAAACTAGAAGTTTTCACTTCTGGCATAACAGCATGGAGGGATCCAGAGACCCCCCGCCTCCTCAGCAAAACTGGTGAAAATTATTTTATTTTTACTTTTCAAAATATTTTTTTAGTTATAGTTGACATACAATATTATAATGGTTTCAGGTGTATAATATAGTGATTAGACCTCTATATAACTTATAAAGTGATCACCCTGATAGTACCCATCTGACACCATACATTGTTATTACAATATTACTGATTATATTCTGTGCTATACTTTACATTTGTGCTATTCTTTTCTTAATTAGAGTTAATATTTAATATTATTTTATATTATTTTTGGGTGTGCAGCAGAGTGGTTAGACATTTTATATAATTTATGAAGTGATCCCCCTATTAATTTATTACCTACCTGGCACTATACATAGTTATTACAATATTATTGACTATATTCCCTATGCTGTACTTCACTTCCCTGTGACTATTTTATAACTACCAATTTGTACTTCTTAATCCCTTCACATTTTCCACCCTACCTCTTTCTCATCTGGTAATCATCAGTTTGTTCTCTGTACCTATGAGTCTGTTTTCATTTTGTTTGTTCATTTATTTTGGTCTTTAGATTCCACATATAAATGAAATCATATAGTATTTGTCTTTCTCTGTCCTGCTTATTTCACTTAGTATTATACCCTCTAGGTTCATCCATGTCATTGTAAATGGTAAGATTTCATTTTTTTATGGCTGAAATATCCCACTACATATATATGTATTATAACTTCTTTATCTAATTATCTATTGAAGAGCACATAGATTTCTTTTACATTTTGACAATTGTGCTACAGTGAGCACAAGGGTGCATATATCTTTTCAAATTAGTGTTTTGTTTTTCTTTGGATAAATACCCAGAGGTGAAATTTCTGGGTCATAAGGTAGCTACATTTTTAATTTTTTGAAGAACCTCCAAAATGTTTTCCACAGTGGCTGCACCAATTTGCAGTCCCAAAAAAGGGCAGGGGGGGTTCTCTTTTTTCTACATCTTCTGCAAAACTTCTTGTTTGTTGATATATTGATAATAACCAATCTGACAGCTGTAAAGTACATTTCATTGTGGTTTTAATTTGTCTCTCATGATTAGTCACTGAGCATCTTTCCATAATCTTTTGGCTATCTGCATGGCCACTTAGGAAAATAACTATTCCGATCTTCTGCACATTTTTTAATTGGATTGTTTTGTTGTTGTTGTTGTTGTTGTTGTTATTGTTGTCGTTGAGTTGTATGAGTTCTTTATGAATTGTTGATACTAACCCCTAATCAGATGGATCATAGGCAAATATCTTCTCCCATTCATCAGGTTGTCTTTCCATTTTGTTGGTGGTTTCCTTGCTGTGCAAAACCTTTTAATTTGATATAGACCCATTTGTATATTTTTCCTTTTGTTTCTTTTGCCCAGGTGACATATTAGAAAAAAGTATTACTAAGAGCAATATCAAGAGAGTTTATTGCCTATGTTTTCTTCCTGGAGTTCTATGGTTTTGAGTCTTAAATTTAAGTCTTTAATCCATTTTTTAGTTCATTCTTAAATATGGTATAAGTGTAAGTAGGTGGTCTGGTTTCTGTGTGTGTGTGTGTGTGTGTGTGTGTGTGTGTGTGTGTGTATCTGTCCAGTTTTCCCAACACCATGTAGTGACTGGACTCTCTTTACCCCCATTGTAGATTTTTGCCTCCTTTGTCATAGATTAATTGATCATAGAGGCACAGATTTATTTCTGGGATCTCTATTCTGTTCCATTGATCTATGTGTCTGTTTTCATGCCAATACCATACTATTTCGATTACCTTGTAGCCTTGTAGTATAGTTTGATATCAGATATTGTGATACCTCCAACTTTGTTCTTCTTTCTCAAGATTGCTATGGCTATTTGGTATCTTTTGTGGCTCCATATATATTTTAGGATTATTTGTTTCAGTTCTGTGGAAAATGCCGTCGGTATCTAATAGGGATTGCACTGAATCTATAGATTGCTTTGGATAGTATGGACATTTTAATGATGTTAATTCTTCCTATCGTGAGCATGGTATATGCTCTTCATTTTCTTTCTTCAATAACTTATAATTTTCTGAGTACAGGTCTTTTAACTCCTTGTTAAAGTTATTCCTAGACATTTGATTATTTTTGATGCAATTATAATTGCAATTGTTTTCTTCCTATCTCTTTCCGATAGCTTATCATTGGTGTATTAAAATGCAACCATTTTCTGAATATTAATTTTGTATCCTGCTACTTTACTGAATTCATTGACCAGTTCTAACAATTCTTTGGTGGAATCTTTAGGGCTCTCTCGATATAGTATCATGTCATCTTCAAATAATGACTTCTTCCTTTCCAATTTGGATGCTTTTTATTTCTCTTTCTTGTCTGGCTGGTGTGGCTAGGACCTGCAGTAGTATGTTAAATAAAAGTGGTGAAAGTGGACATCCTTGTCTGATCTTAAGAGAAACACTTTTAGCTTTTCCTATTGAGAATGATGTTAGCTGTGGGTTTGTCATATATGGCCTTTATTTGTTGAGGTATGTTTCCTCTATTCCCACTTTGCCGAGAGTTTTTATCATAAATGGATGCTGGATTTTGTTAAACACCTTTTATGCATCTATTGATATGATCATATAATTTATCTTTCAATTCGTTAATGTGGTATATCACCTTATTTGATTTGTGCATATTGGACCAACCTTGCGTCCTTGGAATAAGTCCCACTTGATCATGGTGTAATGGGCATTTTTAACATATTGCTGAATTTGGTCTGCCCATATTTTGTTGAGAATTTCTGCATCTATAGTCATCAGGGAAATCGGCCTATAATTTTCTTACTTTGTAATGTCTTTGGTTTCAAAATCAGGGTAATGCTGGCCTCATAAAATGAGCTTGGGAGCCTTCCTTCCTCCTCAATTTTTTGGAATAGTTTTTGAAGAATAGATGTTAATTCTTCCTTGAATGTTTGGTAAAATTCACCTGTGAAGCCACGTGGTCCAGGATTTTTGTTTGTAGGGATTTTTTGATCATCGATTTGATTTTTGTTAGTAGTAATTGGTCGGTTCAGATTTTCTGTTTATTCTTGACTCAGTCTTGGAAAATGTTTATAGGCAGGTATTCATTTCATCCAGATTGTCCAATATGTTGGCATACAATTGATCATAGTATTTTCTTTATAACCCTTTGTACTTCTGTGGGGTCAGTTGTCATTTCTTTCTGATTTTATTTATTTGGGTCCTTTCTCTTTTTATCTTGATAAGTCTGGTTAAAAATTTATTAATTTTGCTTATCTTTTCAACGAACCAGCTCTTGGTTCCATTAATTGTTTGTATTTTTTTAGACTCTATTTTGTTTATTTCTGCTCTGACTTTTATGAATTCTTTCATTCTACTAACTTTAGGCTTTGTCTGCTCTTCTTTTTCTAGTTCTTTTAGGTGTGAGGTTAGATTGTTTATTTGAGATTTTTCTTGTTTCTTGAGGTAGGCCTGTATGCTGTGAATATCTCTCTTAGGACTGCTTTCACTGTGTCCCATAGATTTTGAGTCGTGTTTTCATTTTCATTTGTCTCAAGGTATCTTTTGATGTCTTCCTTGATCTCATTGTTAACCCATTCACTGTTTAGTAGCATGTTATTTAGCCTCCATGTGTTTGTGTGGTTTTCAGTTTTTTTCTTGTAGTTGATTTCTAATTTTATACCACTGTGGTCGAAGAAGACGTTTGATATGATCTCAGTCTTCTTAAATTTACTGATACTTGTTTTGTGTCCTAACATGTAGTTAGTCTATCTTGGAAAAGGTTCCATGTGCACTTGAAAAGAATGTACATTCTGCTGCTTTGAGCCGAAATGTTCTGAGAATAACAACGAAATCCATCCGGTCTAGCGTGTCACTTAAGGCCACTGTTTCCTTGTTGATTTTATGTCTGAAAGATCTGTCCATTGGTGTCAATGGGGGTGTTAAAGTCCCCTACTGTGACTGTGTTACTGCTGATTTACCTTAATGTCGGTCAATATTTGCTTTATATATTTAGGTGTTCTTGTGTTGGGTGTGTAAATGTTGACAAGGGTTGGATTGATCCCTTTATCATTGTGTAATGACCTTCTTTGTCGCTTATTATAGCCTTTGTTTTAAAGTCTATTTTGTCTGATACAAGTATTGCTACTCTAGCTTTTTTTTTCATGTTTATTTTCATGAAATATCTTTTCCATCCCTTTACTTTCAGTCTGTGTGTGTCTTTCGATCTGAACGGGGTAGATTGTAGATAGCATATGTATGAGTTTTGTTTTCTTATCCATTCAGCTACC
>PVKZ01006719.1:0-32109 GCA_004027375.1 Macroglossus sobrinus | reverse complement strand
GGCGGCAGGGAGCCGGGCTCCTGCTTAGCTCATTCTGAGGAGAGACGCATGAAAAGGGAAACTATTTCTGGCCCAGGAACTGCTCCTGGTGCTGTGTTGGTGGAAGGGAAGCTCCAGCCCCCAAACACCACGAAGGGAATGAAACTGGAGAGAGCGCCCACGGCACATGCCTCCCGGGGCCCGGAGCCCTCGCCCATTCTACCTCCAGACACCTAACACCACTTACGTGACCGGGGCGAGTGTGCTCAGTGTGCACGGAGTTCATGTGGCTGCTGCGTGAGGTGTAAGGGCTTGGATTTTCGGAGCCGAGATGGGAGATGTGGTGGGGATAGGTGTGATGGGTCCCGACGCTTTTGCTAAGGAGTGTGGGTTTATCCTCTGAGCAGCCACAGGCAGGGAGGGGGAAGCAAGGGAGTGGTGTGAGCCACTTTCTAGTAATTCTGGCTGCTGTGTGGCGAGTGGGTTAGGGTGGGGTCAGCCTGGAAGCCGGAAGCCTGGTCTGGAAAGCCGTCCCAGAGGCTCAGGGAGGAGATGGTGGTGGCCTGGGCTGGGGAGCGGCCCAGAGCAGCAAAGGCGATATAGGAAGACAGAGCAGAGGATGCCAGTTCTGTACTTTCCAGGAGTTTTTAATCTGTGAATTAGGTCAGGTCAGCACTGCTTTGATTTACAGAGAAGAGTGAGGGACAGGGACAGGGCAGTGACAAAGCAGTGCACACACACACACACACACGGCTTTCCCATCGCCTCTGTTCATCCTGGCAGGATGTGCATGACCTTGGGGTGAGGCAAACGGTGTCAAGGACAGTCATGTCTGTGTCAGGCCCTCCTGTCGGGAGCACATTCTCTCGTGCAGGAGCTCTTGTCTGCACGAAGGTCTGGCGTTAAGTAGGACACAGACTAGTGTCCCCATTTTTGCCCTCGTTTTCTGATGCCCAAGGGTTTCCCCCGTCCCCATCACGTGATTCTCTACTATCATCTGCTCGTCCGTGTGCTTCCCCCACTGGACCGCGAAGCGAGGCTGCAGCCTCGTCCTCTCCAGCTCCCTGGGGCTGTGGTTTTATAGAATCACCGAGTCACGGGTTGGGACGGACCTTCAGCTCCACTGGTGGCGTGGTCCCCCAGTGTCCCTGCATCTGCAGGCCGTGGGCTCGTTGCCTCCTCCAAGAAGTCGTCACGGTGTCTCAGTGGGGTGCCCTTCATGGTGTCTGCCTCCGACTCTCCACAGCTACCGGTATCTCTGTGAAACCTGTGTGTCATTCTGCGTGGCACCGCAGTTTACCTGTCTGTTTCACTTCCTCGAGGACAGAGTGCGTGAGTTTTATTCATCTCGGCATTCCCCCATAGCCCTGAACGCAGAGCTTAGCATGCGGTAGGGACCTGAAGATGAGCAGCTGAATGAATGAATGGACAAATGAATGGACGAGTGAGTGAGTGGATGAGTGAATGGTTGGCTCTCACTGTTAAAAAGTTCTTCTTTACCTTCCACCGCTGTCCACCACTTTCTGATCTGAAGTCCACTCACTGACTCCACGTGGCTCACACCCTCCTCTTCCTCATGGTGGCGTCTCACATGGTGGAGCCACAGGGGTCTGCTTCCTGTTCTTCACACATCACAACCTGTTCCTGCCAAGCTTGTTCCCACCTCAAGTCTTGTGCATGCCTGCTGTCTCTGCGGAGGACACTTGGCTCCCATTTCTTTCTGTGGCTGGATTTTTCATGTCGCTTGAGTCTTAGCTATTGCTAAACACTAGATCTAGATTAACCTCCCCCTTCTCTTTTACCTCTTTATCGTTCTCTGCTGAATCCTGTATGATTTCTTCAGCTCTGTCTTCCAGTTCACTAAGTCTCTTTTCATGTGTATCTTATCTACTGCTTAGCCTGTCTTTTGAGGTCTTATATCAGTTACTCCATTGTTCATTTGCAGAATATGTATGTAAACGTTGTAACCATTCTTATTTTAAAGTCATTTTTAACATCCCTGTTACATGTCATCTCTTCATGGCGATTTCTCCTATTTATTGTCTCAGCTGGTCATCTCTCAAGCGTTGAATATATTTTTATTGTTATAATATTTGAGAAAAAATTATCATCTGTGAGTGACCTACATGGGTTATAGAGGTGAGCCTACTGTATTCACTAATTCTGAAAGTGTTATTACATTAATTTCTTGATGAATGCATGATTGATAAAAGAATTGGGACACAAGCCTCATGCATGGTTTAGGCAAGGGATGATAATTTGTTGTGCTTGGTATCACTCACGTGATTCTGGTAGAAAAAATTTTTACTTTTTTGCTTTGTTCTCAGACTGAAGCATCACCCAACCGGCAGAACTCAATGCCAGGTGCTTAAGGCATGACCTTAAGGCATAAGAATTACCAAGATTAATTCATAAGCCTTGAATTCATTGAAAATACAGATATCTGCGATTCACCTCCTGCATACAAATTCCATAAATCTAGAATTGAGCCCAGGAATCTGAATTCTTAAGCTCTCCAAGTGATTCTGATGTATAGTGAAGTTTGGGTACCAATAGTCCTATAAGCTTTGATGATTAAAATTAGATTTATTTTTTGTCTTGTTTATTTTCTTCAAGTCAAAGGATCGAAAGCAGCTTATAAGATACATGTAAATACATTGTTGAAAATCAGACTTGAAAAACACCTTCACAACACTGGCGGTACTTTGGGTGATGTTGTGGTTGGCACCCTCACGGGCATCCTCATGAATGTGGCTGTGAGCTGTGTGTGAGCCATTATTATCCATCTCTGGAGAGGCTCAGCGTTACTCCCAAGCCGACTTGGTGAGATCGGTGATGAGGGCAGCAGTGCAGCTGCAGAAGGATGCTGCTCTCTGTCAGGGTTTTATGTTTCTGGGGTTCCCATCTGTAAGCTGACAGATTGCTCAAATACATTTATTGATCTGGCAGAACTCATAAAGGCTCCTGGGGCACACCAGTCTGCTTGGCTAAGCCCCTCCCAGCCCGTGTTTTCACCCCTCTTGGCTTCTGCCCAAGCTGTTCCTTCCGCCCAGAAAACTCTTCCCCAGGACTCCGTTCAGACGTCACCATCTCCAGGCAGTCCTCCTCCTCCTCCTCCGCTGCCTTCATTTTCTCCCTTCATTTTGGTCTTCATTAACTGACCCCTGGACGCTGTCTTGGCACTGCTTTGGAGACCCCAAGCCCCCTCCATCCCAGCGTCTGCTACACTGTGTACCTTCCCAGCCTCATCGCCCACCACGCCCCTTACTCCTCTGCTCTCCCCACACTGGCTTCTTGTGCCCTGGCCCGCTCTCCACAGGACCTTTGCACAGGCCGCATGCATTCACGAATAAGCTCCTCCCCCACACCTCCTGCTGTCTCCCACCTTGATTGCTACTTCCTGGCCCCTGCCCTCCTGTCCAATTACACCTGAGATATAATGTTTATATTGTGAATCCCAGATTAGCGTCCGTCTCTGTCAGCATGCCCGGCATCTAGGAGGTGCCCATGAAAGTTTTGTTGAGTGGATGGATGAAGACAGCCCTGAGAACCTCAACCACTTTCTTTGGGTCAGTTACTCTTAAACATCTTTTGGGCGTCGGCCCTCTGAGAGCCTCCTGAAAGCTAGAAACCCTCTCTGCACAAATACCCACGAATGCTTCCTCTCTTAAAATTCCCATGCTATTGCAGAGTTCAAAAACACCCCACATAAAGAGGATGCTGTCTGTTAATTCCAAACAAAGAGTCTCTTCTAGAGAGAGCCGCTGACGAATTGGACATCGCGATCATGACTTAAGCCCACCACGTGTAGAGGTGTAGGTGGGCCTCCCGGCGTCTCACAGGCTGGTGCGTTTGGACGGCTCCGTGTGGATGCCACACTGGTTGGCACGTACCTTTCAAGGGCTCATCTCCCTGATTTTGCTGTTGCAGGAAAGAAGACTGCACGGAGGCGGGGGCATCAAATAGTCGCGTCTCTCCCACGTCACCAGCAAAGCCCAGGTGGGCCTGTGACTTGCGAATCCATCCAGGGAGCTGAGTTACGAGCCACACGGCCGACTTCCGGCTTTAAGTCATGTGTAGGAATGTCTCTGACACCAACCAGATGACCAAAGAGATGGCTGCGGGCCCTCGGGAGCCCACAGGCGGGGGCACGGGGCGGCGGAAGGAGCCGCGGCTGCAGTCCCAAGACCCTGACAGGCCCGGCCACCCCTCAGCTGTGTCGCCTTGCACGAGCTATTTGCCTTCTTGGATTTCCTCTTCTTCATCCGTTCGAGGGTCCTGCACCTACGTGACAGTTTTGTCCTGACGACCAAATGAGCTGATGGTTGCCGGACGTGCTTCCCGTGGGCCAGGGATCGCTGTCGCTCGTGAAGTGTGACTCCCTCGTCCCTGTCCCACGTTGCCGACGGTCGCCGAGGAGCCCATTCCTCCGGAAGGACCCACTGCAGTTATTTATGGTCCTCGTGGCTGTCCCCCGAGGTGGCTGACGCGGGGCAAGGCGGGACAGCGGTCTAAGATGGCCTCAGCGGTCATCTTGGTGTTGTGTAGACGCCCGTCTGTCCCTCGCGACAGAGCTCGGAACGTCCCTAGTCCACGGTGCAGACACAGGCAGCCCTCGGCCCAGGGCGGGCTCACAAACGTGTGTTGCTCACGGCTTACTGCTTAAAAACAAAAAAACAATTGTGCTAAAATACACTTAACATCAAATGTACCAACTCAACCATCTTTAAATGCCCAGTACAGTAGCATTAAGTCTGTTCACGTGGTTGTGCAGCCGTCACCGCCCCCCACGTCTGCCTGGCCTCACCTCCGAGGCTCATCTCTGCTGCCGGGCGTGGGCTGCCTCTGCGTCTCAGCCCTGCCCGCTGCTCTGCCAGCCCCCAGTGGCATGTGTCTCTGGGCCTCTGACCATCACCCGCCATGGGTCGTCCTGCCCACTTGCGGTGCTCCTATTGCCACGGCCTTGTCTGGGGTCCCCGAGAGAGGCCTCTGGACCGCGTTGGGGCCAGTGCTGCATCGCCGGGGCAGGCAGTGCACCCCCACTGTGGGTGGGGGACCGTGGAGGCCGGCCTGGGGCCCCGCAGAGCCCTGTGGCTCTCCCTGCAGCTCTGGACAACAGGCGGACGTGGATGGAACAGCCCTCGGGAGGCTTACATCCCACGTGAACGTCCAGGACTCGACTTTCACAAGCTGGATCGCGAGAGCCCCCCTGACGCGGGAGAAAGAGATTGGGGTGCAAACCAGGATCGCCGGGCTGGCGTCGGGCTCTGCACCTTCTCAGCCCTGAGGTCTCGGGGAAGCCGCTTCCCCTCCTCAGTTACTCACCTGGTAAACGGGGCGAGAAAACACCTGGCCGAATAAAACACCTGCCGTGGGCGTTAACGGACGTGCGGGACGCAAAAGCGTTTTGCAGGCGTCCGTGTTGTGCACGCGCTTTATGCATGTCACCCACCCCATGCGGGTGTGCTGCGCACCTACTGTGTGCCGTCACGAACGAGGTCTGTCTGTCTGGTGAGATTCTGGACAGGGCCCGCAGGCCGAGGGAGAGAAGAGCTGCCTGTCAGATGGCTGGCCTGCGCCTCCTAGATGATGATCAGCAGCCGCCGGCCCGTTGGCATGGCAACGTTCTTCCTCGAACTGCTAGGCAGCGTTCTTAAAATAGGTTCGCCAGAGGTGTGGCGGCTCCGAGCCCCTCACAGGCAGCGTGGTCTCGCGGCTCTCAGACCAAGGAGGGCTGCGCCGCCCCCACCCCCCCGTGCTGGAAGGGCTCGAGCCGCTGCCCTTTGCCAAGCGGGCCAGGGGCGCGGGCACTAGGACAGCAGGTCCAGAAGTGTCCGTGGTCAGAACCAGAGACTTCATCTGTGAAGACCCCGCCCTTTCCCGGGTTGACAGGCGGGGAAGGCCAAGCCCAGGGAGGTGAAGCGGCCGGGGCAGCGTCACGCGGTCTCCCGATGGCAGGTGTGACTGAACCCGGTGTCTGATGCGCAGTCTTCCCATCTGGACGGAATTCTAGGGCTGGCTCTGATGCGATTCATTTTCTACTGGGTTCCAGTCCAGGGGGCGTCACTTAGCAACAGGAATTAGAGAGAGGACTTTCTCTCCCTGCCCACATTTCTCCCTGGGAAGCCCCGAACCCCAAGATACTTTGGGGACTCGCCCGGCTCTTGGCATGGCTGAGGTCACTGCGGTTTCCGTCCATCCGTCCACGGCCTCCCCCCGATTCTAGCTTCCCAGAGAGGATCGAAGCAGCCACGCTGACCAAGAGTTCACGGACTGCTTTGCAACGAGATGACTTTGCAACGAGATGATGACTGTGTGAGTTTGCTAACCTGTCACTGCAGAGGGCCGGGAAGCACACCCTTGAAAGGGTGCGTTCCTGTCTTACTGCTGGTGTCACTCAGCCATCTGAACTTCCTGATCGTGAGGGGGGGCGTTTCGCCTGCGGGCTGGAGAGCTTCCGTTGACAGCTTCACGCACAGTGCGTGTCTAGTTCCAGGGTGAAACCCCAGGTCTGGGAATGCGAGACTGTTGGAGAAGCAGTCACCTTCTGAGAAGAGGGTGCTAGACATTTCTGACATATTTTAGACAGTCGACCTTTTTTTTTTTCTCTCTCTCTCTATTCAGACAGCGGGAGGGGCTCTGGGCTGGGAGCTGGGGCGAGGACGGGCATGTAGCATGAGCTGTGTCGCTCCCTGCTCCAGGCCATTTGTAGGATGTAAAGATGGCATTCCATCATCCGGAATGCTAATTCTTCACCTGGTGTGCACTCACCTGCAGAGCTTCTTAAAAAGCCAAAGCCAGACTCTTCTCCAGGTGCCTTACATCCGGGTGTCTTGGGTGGGGCCCCGGCAAGGGGGCTTGACAAGCCTCCCCCACCCAGGGATCTGAGGGGCATCCAGGGGGAGGACCATCAGGCTGTAGTCTCCCTCCCCGTCCTCCCAGCCCCTGCTAACTGAATTCCCAGATGCCACCGTGGTGACTCTCATGTCAGCCTCTTCTTACATGTTTGTTCCTCGCTGGGAGAGAGATGTGCCCTCAGAAGGGACAGAAGGCGACTTCTCATCTCTGGAGTATTTTTGGCCGTGCGTCAGCTTTGTGACCTCGCCTGGAGAGGCCCGTTTGAGCAGCGAACGTGTGGCACACTGCAGGACTCGGCTGCATTGTGCCAGGTCCTGGATGCTGAGCTCGCGGGGGCTCGTGGTGGCTGACCTCGGCACGGTGACATGAAAATTCAGATAATACAGTTGGGTGGTACAATAGGCACACAGAGAGGATCTCTCGGGTACAGTTTCATGCACCTCGAAATCTTTCAGAAATAGATATTCTAAGTCCACTGCAATACATCAATTTACTGGCATGAGAGCACATAGAAGGAGGTGATTTCTATTCAACATTTGCACTCATAGCCAACTATGTTCCTACCTGGCTTTGAAATCAATTCTTTGGAAATTCTCTGGGTGCCATCAGGAGGCGGAGAAGGAAGGAGAAATCCCTGGGTTTCCTAATGTATTTCGTCCTCTTTCACATTTTATGAGAATTTCTAGAAAAAGGTTTTGCCTTCCATGGACCCAAAACTGCTTTTAAGACGTCAATAGGCTTAGGTTGGAAGGACTGGGCTTTCTTTATCCTGTTTGATTTTCTCTAAATCCTACTCTGGTTTCTGCAAACACAGCTCCCATCCAGATAGGACTTCTGCATCCTCGGCATACATGTATTACACAGAGTCGTGGGAAGGTTAAGGGGAGAAGTGACACCATCGAAATAAGGTTGGTTCCAATACCATTTTTTTTTTATTTTTGAAAAACATCATCGGGCCATACTCAAAGGCAGACGGATGATGCTTTAAATGATGACAGAATGAGGGAAGAGAAAGACGAATGAATGGCATGGTTAAAAATGGCCGGAAACTTGATATACGTGGCGTCAATATTTTCTTTTAAAAGTAATATGATATGATGTTTATAAATGCGTCGTTAAAAGTGACGAGGCAGGGAACACCTGTGCAGCGGTGTTACAGCTATTAACTCTGAGACTTTTCATTGGGATAAGGACAATTTATGCCTCGAAGAGATCGGAGGGTGAGTTATGGGCCAGATACATGGCTTGAACTATGGCCCTGCCACCAGCGGGGCGTGCGGGCCCGGGAAGCTTACTTAGCTTCTTAGTCTCAGCTTCCTCTGCAGAAGTGGCTGGGAAGGTGTGGGCATTAAGGAGATAGACTGAGTTTCCTAAAGCCCCCTGGCACATAGTTAGTGCTCTGTGGGGGCAGGAACCTTCCTTACCTCTTAGATAATGCCCAGGTGCATTTCAGTGCAATAACGGGGCGGGGGGGGGAGCGTGTGTCACCAACCTGAGTCAGGTGACTTAAGATGATCTCCTAAAGTTAATGTTTGCACAACCAGCTTTTTTGGTGGTGAGGTGGGGACGGGACTTGGGTGCCACTGGCAAAGGCGATGGGTGAGTCTTGCGAGCTCACTTTGACAGAACCTGCCCGGTCTCCCCCACGCTCCCAGGCTGAGGTCGGGGCAGACGCCGTAAGAAGTGTGAAGCACAGACGTCAATCTGGAAAGTGCGTGTTGTGTGCCCGCTGCATCCCAAATACACCATGACTCTGCGCCTTGTCATTGCGGGAATCTGAATGGACTCTGAGATCACATGACTCCGATAATGAACACGGGAGTCGGGAGGTTTGCAGTGCCGGTTCTGCCCCTCCACCCAAGAGCACTGGTTCACAGTGGGGTGGTCTGGCCACCTGAGCAGACCCCCTTCCTTTGGAATATTCTCCAGCAAGACCCTCCCTCGGGTGCTGAGTATGGCTGTCCCCCAACCCCTGCCTCCAGGGAGACGAGCGGGGCAGGCGGTCCTCGGAGATGCTCGTTGGATTCCTGACCAGAGTCAGCTGGGCTCAACGCTCCTTCTGGGGTTTCGAGATGATAACAGTTGCTCAATCTCGTGTATCAAAATAGGCTGGCATTGTTTCTCGTGACCAAGATGTATTTTTCTATGTTAGCGAAATGTATAATTTGTGTAATTTTGTACATTAAAATGTAGGATTTTTTTCCAGTTTTTTTTTTCTCGTGTGGATGTTTAACTTATTGATGGTACGTGGCAGAGTGTTATCGACTCTGATATGGTACAAAAAAAGTCGACAAATCCCAGACTCTTGATTTCTGGTGGTGGGGAATCCATGACCTTCTCGGAGGTCGAATCCACCACACAAATAACAAAGTGATTCCCTTTATGGTCCATTAGATGCCTAGTGTTCCTTTATTGTCATTGCCATGACCTAGGGGCTTCAACCTACAGATATTTTTTTACCTTACGGTTCTGGAGATGAGACTTGGGAAATGGGTCTCACCGGGCTAACACCAAGGCATTGGAAGAAAGGCTGCATTCCTGCTGGAGACTCTAGGGGAGAGTCCGCTTCTTTGCCTTTTCCGATTTCTAGAAGATGCTCAGATCCTCGGCGCGTGGGCTGTCCCTGTCTTTGCAAAGCACGGCGTAGCATCGTCCGGTGTCTCTCTGGTTTTGACACCTGCTGCTCCTGTTGTCACATCCCCTCTGACGCTGACCCTCCTGCCTCCCTCTTTTGCTTATAAGGACCCGTGTGATGACATTAACGATTGTGGTCCCAGAGCTTGCCCCTGACCCACTGTCCTCAAGAAGTCCCATTGGGAGAAAGGAGATAAGAGAATGGACTTGTGTCGTCATCTGAGTCCAGATGGTTCATTTAGAATTCTGAATCCTGCCCTATGGGCAACGCCAGGCATCTGATCCGTCCGCAGTCCTCCAGCACACATTCTGGCTCCCGCCGTGTCACCGACGTCCCGTTCCTCCTCGCTCGCGACTCTCTCCTGGGTAATCCCCAGCTCAAGGTCCTTACCTTTATCGCATCTGCAAATTCCCTTTGGCCACGTAAGGCGACGTATACACGCGTTCCGGGGATGGGGAGGTGGACATCTTTGGGAAGGGGGCGTCATTCTGCCTGCCACAGTTCCTTCCTCAAGAACTGATTTGGAGGCAGCAAATACAAGCAGACATTTTAGGATCAAGCAGGCTGGAATTCAAACTGTATCTCTGCCATCTGCGCTGGCCCTCTAAGGGTAAGCGGCTGTTCTCCCATCCAAAGTGACAGTACCGACCCATCACTTGCCTCGCAGAATTGCTAAGCATATTATGCCCCTAATGATAAACTATAACCCTCCTTCTCTCACTCCTGGAAAACATTCTTCTTACGACTGATATATTTTTAAAAATATTTTTTATTGTTGTTCTCCCCTTCCCTCCCACAGTCCCCATGGAGACTGTGCATCAGAGCTGAGTGGCCTCTCCTGCTGCCACCAGACGTGACCCTCTCTGTTCTCTGCTGTCACCCGGGAAGGTGTCACAGTCTGGCAGGATGAGTTCCCAGCTTGTCCTTCACCAGATAGCACGCTTGAATTCGCTTGGGAGCACAGCCTCCCTGGAGGGCTGAGAGCAGCTGGCGGCTGGCAGGGTGGAGAAGGTCATGGCCACACTCTGGGCTGAACGGGGCTTGCTCAGGTGTCCGGGGCTTCTCCCCCTGATGGCCTCCGCCAGCCGCCGCACCCCAGAGCCTCCCTGCAAGCTGGCGGGCACGTTTTCCTGCCTGCCTTTCTCTGCTACACCTGGTTTCTGGCCATGTGACGAGGCGATGTTGTAGGAAGGACTCAGACACACCCGAGGGGAACCGTGGCATGGTCTTGGCAGTTAACTGAGCAGTGGGTTTAAGGTGTGTCACCCTCTGCATTCCAGCCTGAACACCGAGGTGGCACGGGCTGCCACGTGGGGCTGCTCTGGACATGAACTGTGTGTGCAGAGACCCTTCTGTGTGGCAGGCACCCAATAAAAGCCAGAGCCCCTCCTTCCTGTGAGACAGTCAGGCTTCATGGGGGAGGTGGGGGGGGGCGGGGGCTTACGGACACTGGCCAAGGTGCAGGCTCTGGGACTCCAGTTGTTACGTGGCATCACTTACCTGCTGTGACCCTAAGCAAGTCACTCATCTCTCTGAGCCTTCGTTTCCTCATCTGTAACATGAGGCTAGAATAGCACCTACCTCGAAGTCTGCAGT
This sequence comes from Macroglossus sobrinus, assembly GCA_004027375.1. Lineage (NCBI taxonomy): Eukaryota > Metazoa > Chordata > Mammalia > Chiroptera > Pteropodidae > Macroglossus > Macroglossus sobrinus. The sequence goes on along the minus strand of PVKZ01006719.1, from coordinate 21,041 downwards.
GAGGCTTCAAGGAGTCATTACATGCGAAGTGCCCATGACAGCCGTAGGCACGGTAAGCTCGCCTCTAAGTGGGAACTGCCATCCCTTCTTGCTTCTTCTGCATTACGGCTTCTCCTCCTTCCTCGTGTCCCTCCTTCTTAGTTTAGACAGATGCCCAGCCCTTTCTCACAAGAGAAAAGGTTTTCCTGCAAAGCAGTGAGGTCTCTGTCGCCAGCGGAGTTTAAGCAAAGCCCGAGGGTGTCTCCTCAGGGTGCCGAGAGCAGGTTCAGGTGTGCAGCGGGAGAACTGACCTCCCAAGTTCTGTCGAACTTGGATTCTTGGATTCTTGGATTTTTCTATGGGTTTAGTCACTACGAATATTGGCGGAGCTTTAGAAGGTGTCTACACGGTCTTCAACGTAGAATTTCCTCGCCTGGAATGTGCTGGGAATGGCAGTTCACAGGCCAGAAGTTTTCACCGAAAAATTAAAAACACTGGCATTGCAACCTAGAGTCCTGCAAACCTCAGAAGGATCATCTGTGACAAATCTGTGCGGGGTGCCCGGGGACAAAAGGAAGGAGGCCAGGACGGGGTGTGGGGGGGGTGGGGCGGGCAGGAGAGAGGGGATTGAGGTGGGGGTGGCGATATTCTCCGTTCTTATTAATGTTTAGCACTCTCTCCTCTACTATAATACATACTCCTTGAGGGCGGGGACGTTGTAAGTGTTCATCTGTGTGTGCCCAGTACTACTTTGTGTCTCAAGCACAGAAAAGGGACTCGCTAAACGCCCGCTGTGCTCCAGGCCTGGCTGAGCGGCAGTGAGATTTGAGGAGATCTGCACTTATCCTCCTCGCCTGCTGCTTCCCCATCAGCCCAGTGGGGAGGTAATAGTGCCTGCTGACTGCAAGGACCAGCTCGCTCCAGGGGTAAAAGACAGGAAGTGCAAGGGGGAAGGGTGTTAGCTGAGGCCATGGAGCCAGCATCCCCAGAGTCCTCTCTGTCCGCCTGGGCTGTGAGGACCGGTGCTGAAGGGACAGTGCCAGCACTCGCGGGGAGGGCATTGTGCGCAGGCCCAGGAGATAGATGATGCTCCTGGCTGAGGTCCCCACCAGCCCTGCTGCTGCCTGTCTGGGCTCGCCGTGAAGGGGGGTCGGCAGCTGGTGATTCTGCTCCTCCAGAAAGAGCAGCTGGGACCACCAGATCCCCGGAGACGCGTAGGATCCTCTGCCTGATAATAACTCCCCCTCCCAAATGATGGATAGTTCCTAGGGGACACACACTGCTCCTGGCCTTGAAAAGGGGTTGAGGGGAGCCCCAGCAGAGAGACCTTAGACAACCATATCCTCCACCTTGGCCCTAGTCAGAGGAAGACAGGGTCCCCCAGGCTGCAAGCTCCTGGCTCAGCAAAGCTCAGCTGTGTGTGTGTGTGTGTGTGTGTGTGTGTGTGTGTGTGTGTGTGTGTGCGTGTGCGTGTGTGTGTGTGTGCTGTAATTTCTCTGTGTGTCTTTTTCTGGAACATGTCTATTTCAGCTCTCGACTTGCCTTATTTCTGGTGTGGATTTGTGTGTGTGGGTGTCCTGTTGGGGTTTATGTGTCTGGAGTCACCTTGTGAGTTTGCCTTTTGGTACGAGGGTGTGAAAAATCTCTGTTGTGTGGGTGTTGCAGGAGTGAGCAGCAGATACGTGTATGAGTCACTGTTTTGAGTGCAGCGGTGTCTTTCCCGTGTCTGCGTGAATGTGATCCTAGAATGTCCCTCTTGCCTTGCTATTTCGTCCTTCCTGGCGCTTGGCACTGCCTCGTGTATTAAATATGTGTCTCTCCTTCAAAATGTCAGCTTCCAGAGGTCAGGACGCGGTCTGTTCTGTCCATGGCGCTGGCCCCAGCACCAAAAAGGAGCTTTACTCCAGCGGTCACGCAAGAGAACACTGTCCAGTGAATGAACGCTGTGTCCAGTGTGTCTCTCCCGTGTGCAGTCTCGGTGAGATGCTGTGCGTGCGTTGGGGCTGGGTGACTGCGAATTTCTGGGGGGTGTGTGTGTGTCTGTTAATAGACTTGGAATATGTGCAAGCATGTGTGTGTGTGTGTGTGTGTGTGCGCGCGCGCAAAACTGTCTATAACGTGTGCGAACGGGCCCGTGTCTGGGGAGCGTGTGCGTAACCGACTCCCGAGCGTGTGCCAGCATGCGTGTGCAGCCTTCACGTGTTCGTATGGCGTAATCGTCTGGTGTGCTAGTGCCAACCGGCGTGTGCCTCGGGCGCGTGTGTGAGCCTGAGTGCACACACACGCGGCTCCCACCCCGCGCCCGGGTCCCCGCGCCCTGCGCTCGGCCCCGGGGGCGGGGAGTGAGGGCGCGGCGAGGGCACTGCGGTTGGGCCGCCCGCCCCCGGCGCTGCGGCTCGAGGACGTCACCGCGCGTCCCCGCCCCCGCTGCGGTCCCCGCCTCCCGGTCCTTTGTAGCCGGCCGCGCGGAGGCCCCGCCCCGGCCCCGCCCCGCCGCGCGCCGCGGCCCCGCCCCGCCCCGCCCCGCCCCGGGCCGCAGTCGCGCCGGGGCCGCCGCGGGCCCGCACCCAGCGCGGAGCGCGGCGCGCGGCGGGGCGCACGGCGGCGGGGCGCACGGCGGCGGCCGGCCTCGCACCGGCATGGCGGACCGGCGGCGCGCGTGGAACACGGAGGACGACCTGCCCGTGTACCTGGCGCGGCCGGGCAGCGCGGCGCAGACCCCGCGCCAGAAGTACGGCGGCATGTTCGCCGCCGTGGAGGGCGCCTACGAGAACAAGACCATCGACTTCGACGCGTACAGCGTGGGCCGCCGCGGCTCGGCGCGCACGCCGCGCGGCGCGGGCCGGCCGGACGCCGTGGGCCTGCCGGGGCCCGGCGGCAGCGAGGACACGGCCAGCGACGTGAGCGAGCCCTCGGGCTCGGCCGTCAGCTCGCCCGGGGAGCGCGACGAGCGGCCGCCCGCCTTTCGCATCCGCTGCCCTGCGCCCCGCGACCTGCCGCTCGGCCGGGACAATGGCCAGGTACCCGCGGGGCGCGCGTGGGCCGGACGGAGGGGGCGGGGCCCGCGGGGTCGCCGGAGGGCAGTGCGGGGCCGATGCCACCGGGCCGGGGCGGGGGGGGGGCGGGGAGCCGCGGAAGGCCCCTCCCCCACCGCACCATCAGGAGGGTAGCAGAGGTCGCGCGACTCGGTGGGGACGGGCCAGCGCGGGCGGCGAGGCTGCGGACGGCCCTTCCAGGTCCGATTCCCTTTTCTCTTCCGCGGAAAGGGGGAGCGAGGTTCTGGGAGGGGAAGTAAGTTGGCTAAGCCGCCCCAAGACCCTTAAAACGCGAGGAGGGACCTCTGGGGTGATGAATTCCATGGAGGGACCTTCATTCTGAGCTTTATGAAAAGGGCAGCGCCGTTCCGCATCCGTCCTTCCATTCATTCATTCACTCACTCACTCACTCACTCCCTCCCTCCCTCCCTCACCGGTAATTGTACAGCATCCACGCTGCGCCCGGCGCTGGGGCGGGTTCACTGGTACATGCCTGTGGCCACACAGCTTAAAGCTGCAGGATGCCTCCTGAGTGCTCGCCCTGTGCTTTCTGGGGCGGGGGGGAGATTCGGTTAAAGATTTAGATCATGGGGCAGAGGGAGCTGGAAACCGCTAGCCCCAAGCTCTGGCCTCTTCAGGGGCCGCTTCTGAGTCCCACGGCACAGCGCCAATGGACTCACGTCTCGGAGCAGGCTGGAGGCAGAGCAGAGATTCGAACCCAGGTCTCTAGCTTCCTAGACTTGGAGCTACCCTCCAGCCCCGCCCCCAAGCGGGGAAGAATCGGGGAGAGGAAACGCCCGGCCTTGGGCCCTATGGCTCTTCTCTGAGCTGGAGGTCGGGCAATGATGGTTGGACAGAGGGCACAGCTTCGGGATGCGTGGTGAGGGTCAGGGTGAGGGTCAGGGTGAGGGTGAGGGTCTGGTGCCTGGAAAACGGAAGTTGGAGCCCCTCGGGGGGCCTGCTGAGCCCGGGAGTAAATGTCTGATCACCGCTCACGTCCGAGGCCCCTGGTAGGCGCTGAGATCCTGGCTCAGCACCCCAGCCCCAGCCCAGGCCAAGTTCACTGCGAAAACTAAATCAGTTAATTCCGGTAGGTAGCGAGCGTTCATTAAATGTTCGTTGTTGAGTTTTATTAAAATTGTTATTAACCCTTCTCTCCTTAAATGCTGTGAGAGGCATAAGTACGCCCAAAGGCGGCAGAGCTTGATTCGGACAGAAATCTGGGAGGGCTTCCTGGATGCGGGGGGGGGAGGTAGGCCGGCTTTTGGCGACCACAACGCAGGAAGTCTCCCTCGCAGGCGGCTTTCTGCCCCCATAACTCGGGAACTCTCCACGGTCCTGAACCGCGAAGGGGTGTGTTGAGGGTGGGGGCGAGGGAACGAGATATCGAGAGTGTCGGGTCTCCTGTTTTTTTTTTTTTTTTTTCCTAGCCTCTTTCTCTTCCCCAGCCTGGCTCACTTCTCTGGTGGCCGACCTCGCTCGGGATTCAGGCTTCCGAGCCCAAGAGGGAGGCCAGGACCAAGGAACCCTGGTTTTCAGCTAAGGCGCTGCACCCTATGAGCCTCAGCTTCTGCATGCGCGACATGGGGGCGGCGTTCTTCTCCCGGCTCCCCCCGCAAGGCGCGGTGGAGTATCCGGGAGGCTAGGGAGCTTTGTGCAGGGCCTGGCGCTCTACGGCAGCCAGCGCGTCCCTGTCGGAGCCGCCGTCAGCGCTAGGAAGGCTCTGCCGGGGCCGGCTCCGCGGCCTCTCCCATCCCTCCTTCCTCTCCCCGCTCTGGTCTCCTCTCCCTTTTCTCCACGGCATCCCCGGGAGCGGACAAAAGGCGGCGCCTCGGGCGCGCAGAGGGCTCCGGAAGCACTCGAGGTTCAGGACTGCGGAGCCGAGGAGGGCCTTGGGGTCCCCCTGGGGCGAGCGTTTTACTTTTCGTAGACCGGGCGGCCACGGGGCTGGGGTTCCGGGGCGGGCCAAGTTGCTCCTGCGCTTTGCAGAGGGTGCGGGGCCCTCCCCGCGCGCGTAAAGCTCTTTGCTGGGGAGGGGGGAGGGGTTTCTGCGGCGCAGGCGCAGCGTCTTCCGAGGCCGGAGGCCGAGCGACTGCGGGGCTTTGTAGCGGGGAAGTCTGCTCGGGAGCAGCGGTGTGTTTGGTCCATGGCGGACCGATGCCCCGCCCCCGGTGCCCACGTGGTCTTGTCCCCGCAACCGACCCGCCCCCTCCCCGCTCCACCTCCGAGCTTCCCTGCCCCGACAGACCGATGGGGGCGCCCTGGTGCGTTGGGACCTAGGACTTAACAAGGCTGAGGGAGGGAGTGTAGGTGTCGGGGCAGGGAGAGTGTCCTCGCTTGCAATTTCCGATCACCCACAAGGATTTAGCGCCCAGCGCCGAGCCGAGGATGAATGACTGCAGGGCAGGGGAATGAATGCGCTACAGTCCAGGTGGGCCGGAACCTGGCTTCCGGATGCGGCTGAGCTGCAGTGAACATGCTTGCCACCTGAGACACCACTGTACCCTTCAGGCCTCAAATTCCCACCTGTAAAATGGGGACATGAGGGCCTGGTGTTCCTGGAATACTAAGCTGCCCCTCATTGGAGAACCTACAACCCCACCACCTCCATTTTAAGGCGGAGGGGTCTCTGGCCTCCCGCCCTGGACTGGAGGACCAGATGAGGGCTTCAGAGCTTCCCCACGCCTAGCGCGCCCTCCCTCTGGGCGGCAGCTTGAAAGTAAAGGAGATATATGTCTTTATACAGCGCCTGCAGGCTTGGATTTTGCAGACAGAAGGTGGGCTGCAGAGGTTACACTGTATGATGCCCGGGTCACCTGTCCACTGCTGTGGGTGGGGGCTTGCTGACCTCCTTTTCCTCTCCCCTCATTAAGTTTATCAGGCTATGCCCTGGCCTCCTGCCTGCCTTTCCTGGAGCAACATCTGGATCACGGAATGCGGGGTAGTGGGGGGCCCTGTCCACACTGCTGGGAGGCAGGATGTCCCCGTCTTCCTCCCAGCCTGTTCTGGGGGTCGTGGGAACCTCAGTGCACACGGCCTGGTCCTCTAAGGAGTCACTGTCTGGTGGGAAAGACTGTGGGGACGGCCTGATGGCCTCCGCGCCCGGCCACTGTGTGATGACGCGCTGCCGCAGGGAGCAGAGCGGGTTCGCCATTAATTAGGGCCTTGTCTTCCCGTCGCTGCTGCCCTCCCCGGCGGGGGTGGGGGGCGGCCCTGCCGGCGGGTTCAGTGCTGGGGGTCGGGAGGGTGGCAGGGGAAGGCTTTCATGGAGGCGAGTCTGGGAAAACGGGGTCGCTTTTGTCTGGCGTAGGGTTTTCGGGCAGAGCGCACAGCTTGGGACGGAGTGCTGGGTCTGATCCGGGTGTGTGGCATTAGGGGTGGACGGAGCCTGAGGAAGCGAGGCCGGAGGGGGCGCGGTTTCTGAGCGGATCCTGGAGGGTCCTGGACGCCCCAGCGGCTGGGGCGGGTCCCTGGTAGCGGCGCACGCTCCCTTCCCCACGCGGGTGTCCCCGCCGGGGACGCGGGCGCTCTGGGGGCGGCGCGGCCCACCTGCGGCGCTTCCCGAGGGCTGGGCCTGCGCCCCTGCAGGCCCACTCTGGATTGTAAAAGAACCCCGAAAACCAGCGTTTTCCCATCGCGAAAGCGAGGCTGGGATCCGGCCGAGGGCGTGCGCGCGGGGCGCGGGTCGGCGGGGTTGGGCGGTTAGGGGGGCGGGGGGCGGGGTGGGGGGATCGGAAGCGAAGCGCTTCCTGGTTCCAGCCGAGAGGGGCGAATCGGGCTCGGCTCCGCGCCGCCGGGAGGAGCTGTCTGTCTGCAGCGCCCTCCTCCCGTCCGCGCCCCCTCTCCTCCTCCCGCCCCCCTCGCCCAGCCGCGAGGCGCTGGCAGCCGGAGCGGCGGCGCGCGGGCCGAGAGCCGGGGCAGCCGGCGCGTGGGCAGCCGCGGGCTCCGAGCCTCCGTCCCTCGCTTCATCCCGCACCCCCCGGGCTTTGTCACCGCGCCCGCAGGGAGCGGGGCCCGGAGACAGCCGTACAGAGCGAAGGACAGCCAGCCCACAGGTCCCCGGGCCGGGCCGAGGGCGCCACAGGGGGCCATGTCCTACCAGGGCAAGAAAAGCATCCCGCACATCACGGTAAGCCGGGCCCCCGCCCCGCCCCGCGGTTCCTTGAGGGGTGGGGGTGGTCGCCGCCAGGGCTGGGATCTGCGGGGGGGGGGGGGACCAGGGCGGCCCCCCGAGGCTTTCTGAGACGAGGCGGGTGGGGCGGGGCTGGTCTCGCATTGCAGCCCCCTCCCCCAGCCTCTGGGGACAATGGGGTAGGGGGAGCCCCGCACGGCGGCGGGGCGGGGCTGGAGCCTCGGGTCCCTCTCCCCACGGGCTTGCAGCCCCCTCCCCCCCACCCTACGGGATGCGCTGGATGGCGTGGACTGGGAGGATGCGGAGCTGAACAAAAGAGGGAGGGGCGCGGCGGCCGAACCCCCTTTCCCCAGCCGCGGCGCTGAGCCTCGCGCGCGCCGCCTTCGCCCGGTCCAGCCCTGGCACCTGGCAGCCGAGTTGCTAACCCGCCAGAGAAAGGAAGACGAGCGCCCACCAGCTCCCACGCCCCGCGCGGGGCGATGGAGGGGAGTCTGGACCCCGAGGCAGCGCCATGATGGAGGGGCCCCTCCCATCCCCGCCGCAGCTAAACATAACCGAACGGGGCGGCACTGGCGCCCGAGCCGGAGCCGGGAAGGGTTAGCCCCGCGGTGCTCGCTGGCGCTGAGCAGGGGGCTGCGGCCCTGGGTGTGGCCGGAAACAAAGAATCCGGGTCTTTCTGCTTTGTCTCCGGGTGGGGAGCTGAGGGCGTGTCTGTCAGAAACCTGGCCCCGCCCCATTCCTGCCTGGCACTGGCACCTGGCATCTGGCACCTGGCACCGGCGTGGAACCAAACCGCTCCTGAGGCGGGGGGGGGGGGGTGACCCACGGGTCTTGGGTAGTGGGTGGCAGAGCAGCCAGGCGCTGGGAGGCGGGACTCAGGGCCTGCTGGAATCCTCCAGGGCATGCCTGAGTTGCAGGGACAGGAGTCCAGGCATCCAGGTCAGGGATGGCCCCAGGGCACCCCCAAGAAGACAGCCTTGGGTGGAGGAGGAACCAGAGGCTTCCGGCTTGCCCGCCCGGCTGTGGCATCTCAGTACATACTTTGCGTCCCCATAAAGCTCCCAGAGGCCAGAGCACTGGCTGGGGCGCAGGTGCCAGGAGGGTCAGGGTGGAATTGGCCCCCCTCCCCCCTCCCCCCCCTGCCTCCCCAGAGCAGCCCTGCATCCTGCCCAACTCTGGGCTTAGTCTTCCCTAAGAACCCCGCTCCTGGGCCTGCTCAGGTCTTGCCAGCAGAGCTTTGCTGAGTCCCCATCCAGAGGTGTGACCTCTGAGGGTGGGGACCACCTCTCACCCATCTTTATCCCGGTCCTCTGAGACAGGGTGACGTAAATGACCAATGCCTTCCTCGTGCGGTTGGCAAAGAATCGGTGGCCGGAATGTGCTTGCCCCTGGCCGTGTGGGAGGGAAGTGTGGGGGAAGTGTGTGAGCAGGGTCCTCTCTTGGGACGTGCTGACCCTGCGGCCCCAGGGGAACCGAGGCAAGCGATGGCGTGGGCTGACGCGGTGACTGATGAGGCAGGAGCTCGGGGTCCCTCTGTGGCGGTGGCCCGTGGTGGGGCTGTGTTTCTCTCAGGGCCCATTTCCAAGGGAAGTTGAACTAGATGGTGTTGGAGGTGAGTCTGGGGCACAGTGGCCCTGGCATTGCACAGTCCCCAGTCCACACGGTGGTCACCCTGCCTCCCAGTGGTGGCCCACGGGAGTGGAGATGGACTGGCCAGGCTTTCGCACTAGATGGCTTTGGGCGAACCTGCCTGCCCTGCCACCTCTCTGGGCCTCCATGCTCTGGTACCCAAAGCGGGCCTAACGCCGGCCACGTCTCAAGCATCCAGGAGGAAGGACTCTGGCAAAGCAACTCGTGTTAGACACTTAGGAGAGGCCTCAGAACGGCTGGCTGACCCTGCTGCTTTAGGCCTGTGCGCGAGGCTGGCAGTCACCCCGTGTGCAAGAGGGAATCAGATGGAGTGATTCCAGCAGCAGCAGCAGCATAGGGAGGAGAGGTGCTGAAAATTCAGCTTAATTCTGGGGAAGAAGACGCTTTTGATGAGGCATTTGCATTTCATTTGGTCCACATAAGCCACCCCATCCAGAAAGATCTGTGGCTGAAAGGAGAAATGACAAACCAAAGAGGATGGCTTTGGGCGGAGCTCATTTGTAGGACCCTCAGCTTTCCTCGGGGACCTTCTGCTAATAGTGTACATGTAGTGACAGGAACAAGAATGCCATTAAATGGCCATTAATGGCCCTGTGGCTTCCCAAACGCTGCACCCTTAATCTCATTCACTCACTTGGTAAGTTTTAATAATAAAGCACCTGATCAGTTCCGGGGACCGAGCTGGGAGTGAGAGAGAAAGCAGGAATGAGCAGGGCTGGCCCTTGACTTCCCAGAGCTTAGCAAAGACTGATGTTTCAGCTAAGTGTGGAGGGTGGTTCTAAGGGGGAGTACAGGAGGGCGGATGGGACGCAGCAGGGACACCCAGTCTAGTCCTAGGAGGGGTCGATAGGCAAGGAGGACAGGGCAGGGGGAGGCCCAGGGACAGATGCGTGTGGCATGCTGTGCAGCTCGTCTGTGCAGTCAGAGCAGATCCTGGAGACGGTGAAGATGGTGTTGACAGCCATGCTGTGTGTGGCCTGTGGCCGGATGCAGGGGCTTGAAAAAGGACCAAGATACAGCTCTCAGCTGTGTCTCCAGGTCCCACCTGCTTGATGTCAGGTCACTCTGTGTCCCTGTGAATCTCAGCTTTCTCATTTGAACAGTGGGGATAAAGGTCCCAGCTTTGCCAGTGAATTAAGAGATGGGAGAGCGGACACTTGAGGAAGAAGAGGGTAAGGGACGTCCCTGGTAGGGCACAGGGGACTAAGACGGGGAGGTGGCTGTCCCACGAAACGTTCTCCTGCTGATTATGATCGTGGGTCTTCCTTTCTACTTCCACCTCAGCCTCTTCCTGAGATAATAGAATAGTCTCGTAGAAAAGAGGAAAAAAGCCAAAACGCTTAGCTTCAGCCCCCAAGGACTGTTTAAAATATTTATTAGGCTCTCTTTCATGTGTGGCTTTTTAAAAAATTAATGGCACAGCTGGGGATTAATTTAGCTAAAGCCGTTTCTGGTGAGTAGAATATTCTGGGCGTGGCACATGGCTTCCTGGCCTTGCAGAAGCTCCTGGCTCTTCCAGAGCCAGCAAACAGGGAGGCCCGCTCAGTGGTGGGGGGAGGAAGAGAGTGTCTGTCCATCATGATGGCTAAGAATGTTTATTATTGGAAAGAAGACGTCACCAGTACCGGCCTCTTGCGATTTTGCAGGACATTACGGCATCGCACAGTATGTCCGTGACTTCGCACTTGGCTTTCACAGCCGTCCTCTGTCTGAGGAAGGCAGTCCAGGTGCATGGCTCCTCTTTCCCAAAGGGTAGACTGAGGCTCGCAGAGACTTGGTGGCATGCAGAGTTTCATGCAGTGGCCTGTGGAGGAACGGAACGGAGAGCTCGGATTCATCAGAGGGCCTAGCCGGGCTGGTCTGCCTGCTGAGAAAATCACCATCGGATCTGGAATCTGTGTGTGTGTGTGTGTGTGTGTGTGTGTGTGAGAGAGAGAGAGAGAGAACATGTGTGTACATGTTTTTATAATTGAGTGCATGCTGATGTGTGTATGTATGTGAGTGTATGTGTTTGGTGTGTGTGTGTGCGTGTGTGTGTGTGTGCGTGTGTGTGTGTTAGGTCAAAGAGTGAAGATGAGCAGCGAAAAAAAAGAGATCAAGTAGAAGTCACATCGGACTGAATTACTGAATCACTCTAACGTGCAAACGTGCAAAAACGTGAGGTCTGTCACGCTTCTTCCTGGGGGTCCTATTCAGCCTGTCTGTAGCTATTCCCTTGATTTCCCTGCCTTTTTACACAAAGGATTTGAGATGCGGTGATTCGGGGATTTGTCATGCACAGTGACATGAGCTGGAATGAGGGGGAGGCAAGGGCCAGGGATAGAGAGATTAGAGACTCCTGCACAGGAGGCATGAACAGAAGATAAGAAGGAAAGGCAAGATATCCCAGCAGCCAGTGGTTCCCAGCTTACGTGCTCTGGGCGCAGTAGGGTATTGAAATGATGATGTTGAATGGGGTCTAATTCTTTGCGAGTGAAGGAAGCTCTTTGCCTCGAGCATACACGAGGCTGGGGAATGGACAGCGCCGTGGTGCTGAAGACTTAAAGCAAGTGCGATTGAGGCGCTTTTCTGAACGGCCCCATGAGACAGACAGCGAAAGGGTCGTAGGGATGGCATGGTAAAGGCCGCTGACTTATCTGGTCTTGTTTTAGGTCTTTAATCCCTTTAAGAACGCTGAGATTTTTATACTACACTAGTCCCTCCTTACCTGCAGGGCACACTTTCTGAGACCCCCCCCCCCCCCCCCCCCGCCCCCCCCGCCCCGCCCCATGGTTGCCTGAGACGGCAGATAATGCCAAATGAATGAAATCTCATTTTCTCCTATATACACACACGCACTGCACAACTTCTCTTTGGCATACCCAAATTGCCGGCATCACCTCTCTTGTGCCTGGGGGCCATTTTTCAGTAAAATAAGGGTTACTTGAGTATCAGCACTACGATACTGCCATCTGGTCCCTGGGCCAGGTGCCTGGTGTCTCACGGAATGGGGGGGGGCGTGTTCTCTGTGGACACGCTGGGCAAAGGGACGGTGGAGCAGGATGGCGTGAGGCTTCCTCGTTCTACTTGGCATCTAAGCATCGCTTAGTTTCGGAATTTTCCATCCAGTGTATTCTGGCAATGGCTGACCATTTGTAATTGAAACCAGAGAAGATGAAATTGTGGGTGAGGGGCGGGGGCCTGCCTTTCTGAGTCCATGTTAAATTCAGAAAGGTTGAGATTCTGTGCCCTAGAGAGGTGCAGTGACCACATAGTAGCTTTGCTCTAAGGGAAGGTGACTCCGAGGTGCTGATGGGGGCTTGGGGAGTAGGGGATGGGATCTGGGATGCTTTATAGAGAGGCTGCTCTAGAAAATAGGAAAGGGGGTAAAGAGAGAGCAGTGATGGCTGTGGACACGGCGGGCTGCACTTTCCCACTCCTTCCTGGGGCCTGTGCCCCAGGCATCTGGAACCTTCTCTCTGCCCAGGCTCACCCTTTCTGGCCCTTTGCCTTTGCATAAGCTTTGCCCGTTCCCTACAGAGAATCTTTCCGCCTGGGGCCGGAATCGTGCACGCTCCCGCTCAGTAACTGGTCTGTGCGCTCGGCTGTGAGCACGCGGAGGACTGGGGCAGTGTCCCATTCTCCTCGGCATCCCTCTGGAGCGCGGTCGCCCACGGGTGACTCATGGCAGGGACTCTGAACGGTGTGAGTGGATGAATGAAGACCAGATAGCGAGCTGTGTGTGCTGCGTTGCTCGGTGAGGGTTCGGCCACTCCTGCATTGGACTTTCCTCCACAAATGTCCTGTCTGTGGTTGCCACCCAGAGGGTGGCATGAAGGGTTTTGGAGCTTAAAAAGGCCTCCCAGGGCTACTTGGGTAGTGGGGTGAGGGCAGACCTGATTTGCTAATGGGCTTCATCTTATTTCACACTGAAAAGCGAGCTTACACCGTAAGAACCTTCCGTGTACACCTTGGACCATCTCAGTATGTATCTCCCGGGGACCTTGACCGAGTAACGACTTGGTGTCAGAACTTGGGGTCAGTTCCACGGGAAGACGCAATGGATCCGATGCAGAAATGCATGCAGCAAACAGCTGGCTGTTTAGGGGAGATTCTGTACCAGTCCCTCAGTTATGCTGCAAGTACTTTTGATCATACCATATTCATAGACAATTAGGGTTTAAGCCCTAATCAGATCTCAGCGGATATTTGATTTGTACAACCTCGACGTTGAAAGGAACCTTTGCAATTGTGTAAAACGGTTCACTTTTGTGCATTTAAGGAGGCAGGAAAGAGTGTCCGTTGCTTCTCCCCCATCCCCGCTTCCCCTCCAGTGTACGAATTCTAAACCCGTTCTTTGCATACCTCCAGCGACGGGGAGGTCACCACTTCGCACAGCAGCCGCTTTACTCTCGGACAGCTCTGTTGCTGGGAAGCTCTCGTGTGTGAGTGAGAGGCTGCCCTTTGCCCTCCTTTCGCCCTCCGAGTTTCCACAGACCCCTTCCTCTTCCACGCGGAGACGCCCAGAGGCTCCGGAACGTAGTCTGAAGTGACTTAGGACCTTCTCTTTTCTGAAACGCTCCCTGTTCTTTATTCCTCATCTAACACACTTTCCAGGTACAACGTTTGGATTTTTTTCCCCCATTTCCTTTTCCTGTCTTCCCTTTTTTTTTTTTTTTTTTTTGCTGCCCGTGATTTCTGGGAATGCGGAACAAAATGGATCCCAAATAAAACTTGGTCATCGGGCACTTGTAACGGGTTTTGAAACTTTCCAGGGTCACCGACCTCTTTGAGAAGCCGACGAGAGCCATGGAAACGTCCAGGCACAGAACGTTTGGCATAACACGTAGGGTTTCAGAGGCCAGTATCTGGGGTATCGAGTGCTTCTACGTACTCTATGTCATCCTAAGTAATCCTGTGACTGGGGGTGCTTCGACTAGTTCCATTGACAGGTGAGGACGCCGAGGTACACGGACATTAAATATCTTGCCACACATACTAAGAAGCTGGGTGCAGGGTTAAGCTGCAGTCCCGGGCGTGAAGGATCTCACAGGCAGAAAGAAACATGTAAAAATGAGCCACAGATGAAATGAATGGAGTCGTGAAACGTTGCTCACCAGAGGTGCAGGCCACATGCTGCGGGCGTGCCAGTGGGTGACAGCGTGTTCCTGAATCCAGGACTCTGTGCCTGACGATAATCAGTGGGCACAGCAGGCATGGCAGGAAACCCAGGCGGCAGAAAGGCCATCGGAGGGCACAGGGCTGTGAAAAGTGCAGCTCAGGGAGCCAGAGAGCAGCTTGAGTTGACAAATATGGTGGCAGGAGGCCAGAAGGGGGAGCCGTCAGCCCCGGAGGAGCCTAGGAGGGTATATTTCATCCTGCGTATAGGGATGAGCTGGTGAAGGGCTTTAAGGAGAGGCGTGACATGGCTGTCTTTGTGTTTCAGAAAGGTCACTGGCTGGCACATGGAGGGGACCAGACAGGCTGCGGGGAGACAGATGGCCAGGCCTGACCTGGGGCGGGTACACTGGGAGGCGGAAATCAGCCAGTGAGGATGAGGATGTTTCTGGAGCAGATGCAGCAAGATCTAGAAAGGAGTTGGGTTTGGGGTGTGAGAGGTTTGGGAGGAGCTGAAGATGGAGCTGAGCATCCGAGTGCGACCTGTGCCCTCAGCCTGCAAGGACGTTAATATCAGACACTGTTCTAAGTGCCATCCCTGTGTTAATTCATTTAACTTTCAAACCAGTGCTCTGCGTTACAGGTGGGAAACGCAGCACAGAGAGGAGCTTGTTTCAGGCACAGGGTCAGGAAGGGTGTGGGCCAGATGAGAGCTCAGGCAGTCCTGCCTCTGCCCCTAGGGTCCCTAACCAGCAGACCACACGGCCGCTTTGTCAACTCAGAGGATGCTGAAAGCATCTGGCATGCTGGGCGTGGCCAGTGTTTATGAGGCAAATAGGTCTCACGTTTAATCTCTTACTGTTGGAGAGCCCTTGGCCACCTTCCAGCCCTCGAATGGGTCGTACTGGTAACATTTTGGCTACAGTTGCAACATTCCTCCCAGGAGGGAAGGGGAGGGGCCTGGCATTGGGAATATGCTTGATAAATGGCTGAATGGATATGTACGGGCTAGTCCCACTCACTCCCATTTTGCAGAGGGGAAAACTGAGGCTCAGACCTGTTAACCAGGTGCAGTGAGGAGAACACTGGGGTCACCACCAGGGGACACTGGACTGTCACTGTGGGTGCCAGGTGGCACTAGGTTCAAGTATGTCTCCATCATTTATCTCCTGGCCGTGTGACCTTGAGCAAAAGTTTCCTCATGTGTAGCCATCGTATCCACGTCTTAAGGGGACTTAATTAAGAATTAAACATGGAAACCTGAGTCATGCAGAAGTGACACTTAGTAGGTGCTCAAGAATGTGATTTTCTTAAAAGCAAAGAATTTCTATTCCAATTGCTGATTATAAGGTGACAGTGGAGACAAGGAAATGCTGACGGTGGTGTAGACACAGAGGCAGGTGCACCCAGCATCCTCCTCCTCCAGGCAGCCAGCCTGAAGGCCCTGCCCTGTCCCGGGGCCATGATGGGGTGCGTTATTTTAAGCCAGGTTCTCAGTCCCTCAGGGAGTATTTCCTGAATATCTACCAGGTACCATGGGGTCTGAGATCTCCCTGTTATAACTGCAGTTGTCATGGAAACAGGCCTGAGCTCACCGAAAAGGCCTGCGATCCCTGGGGGCTGCCTGTATTTCTGCTTCACGAAGGAGGAAAAATGCCACCATGTCTCCTACCCATGTGATTGGAGAATAAATGTGTATTCATTAGAATTGGTGTCAGGCCTGTTGTCACTTCCAGGGCTGCTTTCCTGGAGAGTGTGGCAGAGGGCCGCCAGCGGACTGGCCATCCCCTGAGGCAAAATCAAGGGGAGACGGGCTGGTCTTCTGTGAGTTTGAACGTGAGTTTGCGGCTGCGCTGCATGGCGGCACTCGTGTCTGCGAGGAGGTGGCCGGGGGACCTGCGAGGGGAACCCGGGTGCAGTCAGCAAAGGTGGGACCTCGGTCACGGAACTGGGAAGTGTTTGAGCCACAAGTGTCTCAGACAGCAGTCACCGCGGCTGCCCGCACAGAACCCCAGGGGGGGGTCAGTGAACTTTGGTGCAGTAATGCCGCATCGCGGGCAGCCTTCACGTTCTGTTTATATATTTACAACCACAAACATTTACTTGCCGCCGACAGGTCTGCGAGTGACGGAGGCGTCGCGGGGCTCAGCAGGTTGTGTCTTCAGGCTTCCCCATGGGTTGGGGGTGCTCCTCCTGTCTTCTCGTTCTGGGACTCAGACTGAGGGAGACCCCATTTCTGGGGTCCTGCGGTTTTCATGGCGGAGGGTGGACTTGAAGAGGTTGAGCTGTAACCCGCCTGCCTCTCTTGGAGCTGGTGCTCAGATTGGGGCACCCACCTCCACTCTCATCCCATTGGTCAAAGCCAGTCACGTGGATGAGAGGGCAGGGAGAGCTGTGAAACGGGTGACAGTCCCCCACAAGAGGTTCTGCGTCGAGATTATCGGGGTGTTCACTGATAACAAATTCCTGGCCCGCCACTCAGATCTGGTAAATGAAAGTCTCGAGGAAAGCACCCAGGTTGGAGTTTTTAGCAGGCAACCCCAGTGGATCTGTGGATCCCTTAGGCTCCGATGCCTTGTTATGAGTGTATGTGCACGAATGAGGTATGCCAGCCTGTCTGGTTGAATTTTTGAGTTGCAGACATGAGCTCACCATCAGCGGCTTGCAGGGTCTGAAGAATTTGTAACTGACAAATCTCACCGTGACATTTTCTTTGTCTTAAGAGAAAGCCATTCCACGTGCATTTAATGCATGGACAAGCACATTTCTACAAAAATGGGGGCTTCCTTGACCTTTCTGAGACTCATTTCCATGATTGCCCTTTGGAGAGAGAAGAGGGTTCTCCATCTTTCCAGAAGTGACTGTTCATTCAGTACTCTGAGCCCCTGCCTACTGCTGAATCAGGCAGCCTCATCAGAATCTGTGTGCACCTGCACCCCCCCCCCCTCCCATTGGCGCTGCCTTCAGTGTGGAGACCAGACCACTGAGACCCCTTTCTGACCCCCGTTTATTGACTCCGGATTCCAATGTCTGCATTACTGAAGCATTGCAGGAGAGGGGACACGGGGATGCATGCCCTCCCCCAAACCTCCTGGGTGGGAGAATGACAGTATTGAGAGAGACTTATATATGTTGGAAAACATAAGCCGTCATTGCTTTGGTCCTGTGGGGATGTAAGGATTAGAGACATGCCAGTGTGCTGAGAAAGAAAAGCAGCGAGGAACTTCGAGGCTGGATGAGATGGGACCCGGAGGCATGGCCATTCTTGGAGAAACCTCGCCCTGCGGCGTTTCAGGACCACGGACAGCACACAGCTCCGGGGGGGGGGTTTCAGCACCACGGACAGCGCACAGCTCCGGGGATTCATTCTCCCCCTACCCGGAACCTGGGACATCAGAACTGTGTATATATTATTCACTTGGCTGAAGTGTTTCCCTTCTCCTCCATTTTTTGGCTTCATAAATGTCTCATATTTCAGAACCCAGCTCAGACGCCCCCTCCTTGATGACGTAGCCACTATCTTTCCTTGTCGTCTCTGTAGTAAGTGTTGGTTCTTTGCTGTTTTCAAGATAGGGTTGCCAAACTAGTGACTTTGCGGGGAGCGTTGGTTTGATGAGAAAAGCACCTCTCTTTTCTTCTGAGGCTCCCCAGACCTTACCAGATTTCCTATTCCTCTGACTCTGTGGTGGAGATGACAAGTTTCATTCCCACGGTGCAGTGGGAAAACCACACTCAGGGAGCTTTGATGCTTGACTCAGAGGAGACAGACGAGGATGTAAGAAATTCCCTGTGGATCAGGCCGCCCCTCTTAGCCGAGGTCGACAGTTGTTTGTTTGTTTTGCCATCGCAATGGTAGGAATGCCTGAAGCTTTAAAAGCTATAATTTTCGTAAGCGGTGCTCAATGTACTACCTGATGTTTGTGAGGAGAGCAAAGGCAGCCTGCCAGCCCCAGCTCTCTCCTCCCAGTTGGGGCTGGAAGGAGAGCGATAGCAGGTTTGGGGAAGAAGCCCCTGCTTCCCCAGGCTTTTCCTCTGATGCTCAGAGCAGTTGGCAGTAGAGACGCGGTTTCTGCCCAGCACCGCAGGTTAGGGGGTGCCTTGCGAGAGGGCCTTCCAGCATCATTGTGTTGTACAGGCTTTGCACTATGCAAGCTTCTCTCCCCAGGCAGCGAGCTGAGGCTTTTGGGGAATTGTAAAAGCAGAAAAGAGAGGTTTCTGATTTTCCAATCTACTTTTTACCTCTTTCTGCTGCTTTTTCTTCTCGTTGCCATTTTTAATCTTTCCTTTTTTTTCTCCTTCTCACTCTCTCTTTTCAAACATTACCTTTCTTCTTCCCTCTTTTCCTGCTTCCTCCCCGCCTCTCCTCAGCAAGCCCCCTGGTGGGGCTCTAGGGATGCACGGTGGGGCCCTGGCTGGGAAGGGATGTCCAGCCCAGCACAGATGGCCATGTGAACAACAACCATGCAGTGTGACGCGTGTCATAGGAGAGGGGTGTGCAAGAGGCAGTGGAGACAGATGGAGGCACCCTGAAGTCTCTGCTGGGGTGATTCAGTCACTACCAAGAAAATCTACTTGCCCTGGAATGACCACCATATGGAAAGTTTGATATTTTGCATTTTCACCTAACATTTTACTGATCAGCACTTGTGTTTGTTTTTAAAAATTCTTGGGAAATAGTTTAGTAGCTGAATGAGAACTCATTAGCCGTGTGCTTATACCATCGTATTTAATTCTGGATCACATCTTTGCGCATAATTCTTGGACCTCATCTGGGGCATTTTCGTGTGGACAGATTCCTAGCACTAGATTTCTAGGTCAAAAGTCGTGAACGGTTTCGAGGCCCTTGCTGCATTTTGCAAACTTGACGGGCACTTGTTGTGAACTCCCAGCTCTGAGGAAAATGTGGAGATGATCATTTGCCCTTGACCCACTTCCGCCCAGTGTTTGCATGACGTCTTAGTTCAGAAGCGTTTGTGGTTTGTGGTCTTCCCTGAGGAAACCCCTTCTGCTATGTTGCGGCCAGCTCAGACTCCCTTTTACGCATGGCGGAAGAGTCCGTTAGATTCCGCACGAGCTGGCACCTTCATGCCTTTCCACATTCCCCACGGAGGTCATGAGGACACAGCAGGTGCCGCGACCTCTGAGCCTCACTCCCAGCATCCTCTCTCCTGCAGTCTCTTTTCTTCGCTGCCATGTGGCTCAGAATGAGCATTATTATTCTCCCTGGAGGGCTGGAGGTCCCCTCGGTGTTCCCGCCAATCTCCACACTTCTCTCTGTGCCAGCCCTTCCCGTACTGGGGCCCAAAGGCCTGGTTATGGCTCATTCTCCCCCACTGGCCCGAGGACTGCTTTCACGTCACCTCTTCCTTCTTTAAACGATATTCACTGAGTGGAGTTCCTGCTCCAGAAAATGGCGAGGAATGAGCAGTGTGTAGCTCTGCCTGTAATTGATTTACACTAAGCACTTTGCACACCTACCGCATGGCGTTCTCCTGGCAGCCCTGCGAGACAGGGACACTTGTCCCCATTTTATGGATGAGGAAGCTGAGACTAGGAGAGGCTACGTCACATGGGCAATAAGCGGAAAGGATGGGAACCCACACCTGTCTGACCAGGCCTTTCATTCAGTGACCCCAGGATGTGAGCCGGGCCGAGCATGGTTTATTTTAGGTCATGGATGGATGGATGGATGGATGGATGGATGGATGGATGGATGGCTGGCTGGCTGGCTGGCTGGCTGGCTGGCTGGCTGGATGGATGGATGGGTGGATGGGTGGATGGATGGATGGATGGATGAATGATGGGTGGATGGATGGGTGGATGGATGGATGGCTGGCTGGGTGGATGGTGGATGGATAGATGGATGGCTGGGTGGATGGGTGGATGAATGGATGAGTAGGTGGATGGTGGATGGATAGATGGATGGCTGGGTGGATGGGTGGATGAATGGATGAGTAGGTGGATGGTGGATGGATAGATGGATGGATGGGTAGATGGTGGCATGAACTGGCAGTCTCTGGCATCCCCTAGCTCTTAGATTTTTGTTAAATTTTTCATTAGCCGTTTTATTTTCTTGGGGAACACACAAGATACCTTCTGTGGAAGAGTCCCCTTGTCAATTTTTTTCACAAAATGATAAAGACCTAAGTTTGGAGAATATGGAAGCCTTACACATCAGCAGAGGAAAGGGTTGGAACTTCCTGCTGTAAAGACAATCTTCGCTTCTGCTTAACCCAGCATTTTCTGAGCTCAGGACTCCTGGGAACTCCCTGTTGAGACATCTCCTAAAACTGCTCTCAGCTAGAGTTCCAAGGGACGTGGCTTTGAAAATGCCAATTAAAAGGAAAAAAACACTACTAATTTTAGGAAAGAAAGCGAGCAGGTCCCACCCGTGCTTGCCCTGTTAGAGAGCGTACTGGCCTGAGCATGCGCAGAGCTTGGCCCCCCCTTCCCCCCCCCCCCCGCAGAGCCGCTCCCGGTGTCTGCTGGGAGCTGGGCGGGGAGCTCTGCACACAAGCTCTGCCACCCACTGGGGAGAGAGGGCAGGGAGGGGCCGATCTGGCTCACAGCACATTTAATACCACCTTTCAGGCCGAGCCTGCAAAGCCCGCTATTAAATGTGACAGGGCAGGCGGCTCCCTGGGGGAGGCCTTGTTCGCGAGCCACGCAGCAGCTGCTGACAGTGCACGTACGTCTCCCTGCTTCCCGCGCGGGGTCCTGCACGCCAGCTCGTCTCTGCTCCCGGACACTGCAGAGCCCGTCCCTCCTCTCTCCCGTGGGCCTGGAGTAAGAGCGTCCTCCCTGGGGGTGTACATCCCCGCTGGCTTCTGAGAGGGAAGAGCCTGGGAGTGACTGAGCTGGGAGCCCCTTCCTGCAGAGAACTCCCTGCTGGGGAGGAAGACGTGCTGGTTCATACTTCTCTTCCTTGGCTCATGGCCGTGATGCCTTTTCTCTTTATCTTCACCCATTCACCCTTCAAGGATCAGTTAAGGCATCCATCCATCTATCTACCCATTCACTCATCCATCCATCCATCCATCCATCCACCCACCCACGCACCCACCCATTCATCTACCCACCCACCCATTCATCCATCCATCCATCCATTGATCTATCCATCCACCCATCCATCTATCTATCCACCCATT
>PVKZ01006718.1:0-30177 GCA_004027375.1 Macroglossus sobrinus | reverse complement strand
GGGGACCCTGCGTGATCAGGTTGCCAGCATCTGGACCGGGCAGAGTAAAGGGGAGGGGACAAACAGAGGGACAGGGCCTGTGGCGGTGGCAGCTGGTGCATGAGAAGGAGGGAGAAGGGGCATCTGGGCCGGGCCTGGTGGCCTAGGTCGGCTGGGCCTTTGGTGGGGGTCGGGATGCCCTCCCTCCTGGTTATGGAGGACGCGGCCTCCTGGACACTGGGCACCGCTCACAGCCTGGCAGGGCACGGCCAGCGGTCAGAGGCCGGGCACGAGCAATCAATCAACTTCGAGCCACAGACACACAGGGCCCAGGGCCATCTCGGTGGCTTGCACAGGCCCCAACACAGGGAGGGGAGGCTGAGCTGGGCTGCTCCCTCGGGTCTCTATCCGGGGTCCTAGGTGCCTGGGGGCCAGGACGAGGCCTCAGGATGGGCGCAGGGAGGCCCGGCCCAGCCCAGCCGGGACGGGACGGGACAGGACAGCATGCACGGGGAGACCCCGGGATCTTTTGTGGATCACGCTTCAGGAGAAGCAGGAACGAGCTGTTCAAGTGGATTTGCCAAGGAGGAAGCAGGCCCAAGGGGCGAGGGGCACCTCGGGTTACAGGCCGGCCTCGAACCCCGTCTGCACAGCCAGGCCGCCCGCCCTGACCAGCAACAGGCGCTGGGGCGACACTCGTTCTGGGCGTGGGGCGAGGACGGGGCAATGAGGGCCGTGGCCGCGCGCCAGGCCGTGGTGCGGAGCCTGCACGGGGGGCCCCCTCCCCCGTGGAGGCCTGGGGCGGTCCTCTGCCCACTCTGGGCCCCCATGGGTGGGGGCTGATAGAAGCTGCCCCATGGGTGGCCACGGGGCGTTAACTAGGTTCAACCACTCAGGCCCCTGGACAGGCGCGTGGGGCCACCCTGTCACTCTGCCCTCGATCCCGGCACGAATGGCAGGGGAGGGTGTCAGGAGGGAGCAGAGTCTCGGGAAGCTGGCGGCTGAAGGTGGCCCCCCTCTCTTCCCAGTGGGGGCAGCGGGCTGCCCGGGAGCCACCGGCCAGCACTCAGGGAGGGAAGCCGCTGCCGGGCCTGGCCAGAGCGTGGGCGGCGGGCGGACCACAGTGGACACTGCGGGGTGGGCGGGGCATGAGGGCACATCCTGGGTGCTCCAAACGCTCAGCACCCCGACAAGGGGCTTGTCCCGACTTTGCACACTGGGAACTGCCGCCTTCTGAGCCAAGCCCGGTGCCGCGTACGGCTTTCCCTGGGCTCGACCGGTCTCCTGCGTGCTCCGCCGGCACCACCGGCCCCAGCATCCCCGCCACCCTGCCGCCCCGCCACCCCGGGCCTCGCGGAAGCCGAGACATCCTCATCCCCTTCGCACACGCCGTGCTCCCTCCCCACCGGCAGGCCCTCCCGTCCTCCTCTGTGCTTTGTAACCGTACCTGCCTTCCAGGGCACGGCACAAGCCTCCGGGACCCCAGGGTTCCCTCAAGCCCATGCTGGGACTGCCTCGGAACCTCCCCCCTCACGCACAGGGGCTGCTGGGCTGGGCGGCAGGACCCCCCCCCCCCCGGCCTAACACGCCTCCACCCAGACCCCGCTGCATTCACGGCGGGCGTGGCACCTGGTGCGGGCCCCATCGGTGCCCGTGGCCGGCTGGAATAATGGCGGATGCCCAACAAGGTGGACCCACAAACCCCTAGAGAGTGGGAGGGAAATTCAGAGTGGCCGTCAGGCCCAAGAGCAGGGAAGGGACCTGGGGGGCCGCCCCAGCCCCCCAACTCAAGGCAGGAAGTGGTTTCCAGGTCCAGCACTCAATGAGGACTCTGTCCCCTTGGGTCTGACTGAGAACCCTCAAGGCCTGACAGCCTGGGGAGCACGGACAGCCCCGTCCACTCGGGGGACAGCCTGGGGAGCATGGACAGCCACGCCCACCCGGGGGATGGACAGCCTGGGGAGCACAGACAGCCACGCCCCCTGGGGACAGCCTGGGGAGCACGGGCAGCCATGACCCCCTAGGGACAGCCTGGGGAGCACAGAGACAACCCTGCCCCCCGGGAAAGGACAGCCTGGGGAGCACGGACCGCTCCGCCCACCCGGGGGACAGCCTGGGGAGCACGGAAAGCCCCGCCCACTCGGGGAAGAGCCTGGGGAGCACTGACAGCCCCACCCACCTGGGGGACAGACAGCCTGGGGAGCACAGACAGCCTGGGGAGCACCGACAGCCCCACCCACCTGGGGGACGGACAGCCTGGGGAGCACGGACAGCCCCTACCCCCGCCCCCCGGGGGAGCAGCAGAGGCCAGCGCCCGCGGGCATTCTCCTGCCCGCGTTCCAAGACCAGCTCCGCGACCACGAGCTGCGTCCTCCCAGGCACGCACCGTCCTCCCTCTCTCGTGCTCTGACAGGGGCCGGGGGAAGAACGAGACCTCCCTCATCTACCGTGACCCCGCTCCCGGGGTCGCTGGAAGGATGAGACTTGTGTCTATTTATAGAATTTACAGCAGGGCCTGACCTTGGCGAACCCACGATGGGGTTTGCTCTAACTGGGATTTGAGACCCGGCAGAAAGAAAGAATGAGCTGGGGGTGGGCGGGGACAGGGAAAAAACAATCTCTCAGTCAAAGTGGACCACAGGTGACGGACAGGTGGTGGCAGTGCCCGGCGTAGATTTTAAAGTTACAGAAAGGAGCCAGGT
The DNA here is from genome assembly GCA_004027375.1 of Macroglossus sobrinus. NCBI lineage: Eukaryota > Metazoa > Chordata > Mammalia > Chiroptera > Pteropodidae > Macroglossus > Macroglossus sobrinus. Next base: position 27,496 of record PVKZ01006718.1, on the reverse strand, counting down.
GCGCTGCTGGGACAGTAGGAGGCAGCGCCCAGCCCCGGTGAGAGTCCCAGGTCCTCCCCCACCAGGCCTGGCCCTACCCCTGAACTCTTATGTGACCCCCCCCCCCCCCCCCCCCCCCCCCCCCCCTCCCCCCCCCCCCCCCCCCCCCCGCGAGCTGCTCTGTCTGTTCACGCCCCGGCTTTGTAAAGTGGGGATGACCCTACCTGAGTCAGCGACCTTTAACCAGAGTGTGGGGACTGCTCCTGCCCCTCCGGGCATGGGCTGGGAGGCCCTCGGCGCCTGGGGAGGAATTCTGAGCCGGGCCAGAGGGAGTTGGGGACCGCAGGGGCTGGCGTGGAGGCCGGGTGACTCTGGGCCCTTGCCTGGAGCCGTGCAGTGGGCGCTTTTCTCGGGTAGGACAGGAGAAAAGGCAGATTTAACTTGCAGTGGCAGGATATGGGTTTGGCTGTATGCGTAACTTCGCACTTCAAAGGCTCGGGAAAGCTTCTGGAACCCCCTATGCTTAAGAAAGAGGCAGGTGACCCCTCGGGGCACTGTGGCCGAATGAATGAACATGGCATGAGTGAGGGACAGGCCCCCCAGGTCTGATCCAGGCCCCCCAGGTCTGGTCCTGGCGGCGGGGGGGGGGGGGCTCCCCAGATCAAGGATACAGAAGCCTGAGACCTGGCCAGGCCAGCGAATGAAACACGACAACCCCCAGCTCGGAGCCTCAGTTTTCCCATCAATGAGATGGGGACAAAAACGTCTCCTCGACGTGGGTCACAGGGCTCTCTGGGAGGACAAAGTATGATGGGACATCAGAAAGGATTCTGAAGACCAGCCCCCAGAATATTTGGGGGGGGGGGGGAAGTGCTCCGGAGAGAGCTTTCCCAAGGAAGATGGAAAAAGATTGAAAGAGAAAGGACCCCAAGGTCCCACGAGAGGATGCCAGGGGTCAAAGGTCTCATGAGACAGAAGTACCCCGGTTGCAAGCACCCCAGGGAGGGGACGGCCTATACACGGTCTATATCCGCCTCCCCCAAACTCCCTCCTCGAACCCCAAGAAAAGGGCAGAAGGGGGAACCCGCACTCTGTGTCCGCCCCCCGGAAGCTGAACCTGGACCTCACGTGTTCATTTATCTGGCTTCTGAACTGGAGGGGTTGCTCCAGGAGCTAATGGTCCCCTGTGACCATCCCAGGGGAATCACCTACGTGGTTTTTTTTTTTTTTTTTTTGGAAAATGGGGAAATGAAATCAGTGACCTGAGGAATTCCTTTTAAGTTCTGGATTTCAGACCCAAGGGACACATCCCTCTTAGACTTCATTTTATTCCCCACACCCCAATAAAAAAGATTAAATTAAACCACTCCTCGCACAACATCTGAATTTCTGATGATCGGGCATAACTCCTGATCTACAAAGAGAAACACCTACAGTCGCAGATAAGCAGAGAAGGAACCTTATCTAGCAGGTAGGCAGATCCCAGCGTCAGGTGCCTCTTTGGGGTGTCTGGGCTTGTTGGAACCAGGGCCACTGACACACATTAGTTGGAACCAGGGCCACTGACACACATTAGTCGGAAGGAAGAACGTGGAGACACTCAAAGATTCACACACACACACACACACAAAACACCTGATGCAATCAATTGCCAATTGCATCCAACCTGGCTTTTGGGGCATTTTTTCCACCTGTTTGTCCAGAAACTGAAATGACTTTCACCCTTGAACCTGAGAATGGTGGAGAAGGGAGAGGCCCGGAGATGTGGGCGGGGCCTGCAGCCGGCATGGGCTGGGCTGCTTTTGATGGCAGATTTCAGTGCCGGGGACACACACACACACACACACACACACACACACACGCACACGCACACACACACACACACACCGGAGTGCCTCTCCTATGGGAACTGGAGAGGAACTTTCTGAAAAGCGGCCCACGCCCTCTGGCCTCAGCACGCACAGAGCCGCTGTCACTGGATGACTCAAGATTAACGACCGAGCAACAGTGCCTGGCTTCGGCTGTGCCAGGGACGCCCCGGAAGGTTCTCCCGTCACGCTGCTTGCCCTGCACAGACAGGCCAGGCCCCCTGTTCCGAGTGCTGCTGCTTCCTGATGGTCAGCGGCCACCACTCCCCCTGCACAACCCACCCCCTCCCCGCCCCCACCTCGTGACACCTGACACCTGTCTGCAGTTAGGAGCTGTGTGCAAAAAACAGGCAGCCACATTGGGGCTTGTCCCCGTTTCTGGACAGCAAAGACCTCGAAGGAAGGGCCGAGCTGCCTCTCTGCAGACACTGTGGCCCTCACCGGGGTTTGGGGGGGGACAGTTTAGGAATCCGGATCAGAGAGGAAGCCCCTGAACTCCAGAGCCAGGTGCCCCTGGGATGGCCATTTCTCTCTGTGCCCTTGGCTGCCATGACTTCATGGCTCCTAAAGCTGGTGTCTTCACATACTGAGTTCTCTGAGGCCCCCCGCCCTGCACCCCACCCAGCACAAGTGTAACTAGCCCTTTCTCCAGAAGGTCCGTTCCTCCCACACCTGCTTTTGTGTCCTGGTTCTTTCTAGCTGTCCTCCCAGCTGGTGGGTGACTGCAAACAAATCGCCTGGCGTCTGGCCTCGGGGTCCCATCTAGAGGAAGACCACCCGCTCCGTACAGTTGTGGGGCTTCTATAAGCTCATGCACAGCAGCTGGCCCCAGGTCCTGGAAGTGTCCCCCTGCCGCCCTCCTGGGTGAGGCCCCGTCACTGCTCCTCAAGTCCCAGGTGGCCGAGGCTTCCTGCGGGGTGCCCAGGACCCAGTGGGGCCTGACACACAGCCTTTGTCGACGCGACGGCCCAGAAGCCTTCAAGGCCCACGGTATCAACCACAGGCAGAGCCCCGCTCCGTCAGCCCTGGTTCCCATGCTCCCAGCACCCCCGTGCGAGCCCAGCTGCGGGAGGAGCCCCCAGACGCCCACAGGGAGCCTCAGCTGTGACCCGGGGCCAGGGTCAGTCTCTGTCCTGCACGTTTCCCACCCTGCAGGCATGTCCCTGGATGCCAGCGCTCAGCCCCGAGGCTAGAAGCATGCCAGGGCTATCTCTCTGGGTCGGGGCAGACAACTGGGCTGGGGCGTTGGCCTGGCCCGGGGGAGGGGCTTGGCAGTGGCTGCGGGGGATGGGGAGGGAGTCTGCTCTCTGGTCTCAGCGTGAGCAGCTGCGGGGCTCCCCCAGCGGAGGGCGCCGGTCTCAGCCCTTCCCTCTTTGGGCAAACTTTGTTCCAACCCTTAAGCCAAATCCCTCATGGGAGAATTCTGCCCCTTAGGGATCCCCGTGACCGCTGGGTCCAGCCCCAGAGGGAGTGGTGGGGACAGCAGGGACCCAGATAGGGGTCCTCCACCACGTGGCCGGTAGGCGCTGGCTCACGTGGCCCAGCTACCCCCGGAGGGGGTGGGCGCGGGCGCGGGAGCTGGACTGGGACAGGGACCGGCGCCCGCCTGCAGCCCGGGGCTTTGGGAACTCCCCGCGGGGCCGCGCCCTGGGAACTCCGCGCGCGCCCCGGGAACTCCACGCCCCGGGCAGGTGAGGGAGAGAGGCCTGTGGGCCGAACCGCGGAGGGAGGGGGCGCGCAGCTGTCACCAGAGGGTGGCTCATTAGTCTAATCGCGGTGGGGCCTGGACGCTGCCACCCTCCCTCGGCAAGGCGGCCACCCCCATCCCCTCCCCGGCTCCCCAGCAGGCACCCACCGGAACAGTGTGTCCGACCCGGGCTCCAGCCGTGCGCTCAGGCTACGGCTCCCGGCCAGGGCGACGAGACGCGACGCGGCCGAAAGCGCTGCGCGGAGCCCCCCGGCCAGGGCGGGGGGCGCCGCGTTGGTGGGTGGGTGGGCGCCGCACTGCGCCCCGCACGCGCAGAGCGCGCAGACCCGGTGCGGGCCGGAGGCCGGGGCCCCACGTGCGCGGGTGGGCGCCCCCCCGCACCCCACCACCCCCGGGGCCGCCCTCCAGGGGCGCGGCGCAGGTGAGCGGCCCTCCCTCCCCACCCCCCCACCCCCGCTCGCGGCCGCCCGCACTCACCGTGCCCTCGGACGGCAGGTACCCCGCGTCCTCGATGGCGCAGATGTTGATGATGTGGACGCTGCGGTCCTCGGCCGGGAGCGTCGAGTACTTCTCGTTGACCCGCATGGTGCTGGCCGCCTGTGCGTCGGGACCGCCGGGCGGCGCGCCCTCCCCATGCACGGCCCCGGCCGCCTCTGCAAGCGGACACGGCGGCGGCGTTGTGGGCGCGGGCGCGGGCGCGGGCGAGGGTTCGCCCCGGCCCGCAGGGGGCCGGGCCTGCAGCTCCGCCCGCCGCCCGGGCCCGCGCCCTGCGCCCCGCCGCGTGCGCCCCACGCCCCGCGCGCCCCACGCCCCGCGCGCCCCACGCCCCGCGCGCCCCGCGCGCCCACCCTGCCTGGCCGGCCGCCGGACGCCCCGACTCTCCCGCCGCCCGGAGGACGTCGGCGCTGTGCGCTCGCTCAGGGCGGGGGCGGCGGCCGCGGGTCAGACTTTCCGTAGAAATTTAAACACAGGAAGAGAGGATCGCGTTCCGGCGGGCCCCTCCAAGTTTTATGTTTATCCGGGGAAAGTGCCCCTTGGATTTGTTGGTGGTGGTGCTGCGTGGAGGGGGTGGGGGGCAAGGGTTCTCAGACTCGGGAGGGGACTCCCAGCAGCGCGCCCACCTGAATTCAGTAAAGGTCTCCAGACAACGCGCCGCTGTGGCTGTGGCTGTGGCCGTGGCCTCGCAGGGGACAGCCGCTGTGAGAATGGAGGCAGGCCTGGCTTCCCCGCCCCTGCCCCCTGAGCCCGCCCGCTGGCTACTCCTGCTGACACTCCGTCCGCCTCCGCCTCCTCCGGGGAGCCTGCCCTGCTTTCAGCAGGCCCGCCCCGCCCCTGCCGCAGGCGCGCAGCTTCTGGCCAGGCCCCCTAATGTGGCCAGCAGCCCCCACTTCTGGAATGCCTGGAGTTCTGCCCCCCCACCTCCCGCCCCACCAGAGTCCCTCCCGCAGCTCATCTCATTTAACCCCGCAGCCTGGCCCTGGCTTTGTAGAAGGGGGCGGAGGCTTCAAGGCCACCCACCCTGCACTCCTGACAGGACTCTCTACTGCCTCCCGGAGGGAGGGGCCATGACTTCATTCTCTCCTGCTAGTAGGACTACCAGGGGCTGGGCACACAGCAGTGCCTGGGCACACAGTAGGAGCGGGGCACACAGTAGGGGCTGGGCACACAGTAGGGGCTCTTCGGGACAGATTTTAATCCCCCACTCCTCCTGTGAAGAGGGTGAAGGCCTCCAGGGGCAGCCACACCAGGTTTAGTCCCCAGGGGCCACACGTGGGAATCATCTCCCTCTCCTCTGCTTCCCGACATCCTGTCATTCTTCAAGCTGTGTGCCAAATGCCACCTCCTCCAGGAAGCTGCCCTGGATTTCCCCTCACCCAAGCCCTCAGGCCCAAGAGCCTGCCTGTACGTCAACTACAGTGCCTCCCTCATGCCACCTCGTCCTACAGCGGTCCCTACAGCGGTCCCTACAGCTGGCATTCGGCAACTGCTTGCTGAGTGGCCCCTGATAAACATTCAGGGTCCATATGGGCAGTTAGAATATCCTCAGCGTGACACGGTGCCAAGGATGGGTGCCGGGGTTGGGGTGGGCTGGGGGAGATGGCATGAGGTGTGGTCCCAGCTCGGGCACTTCCCAACCCCTTGACCTCCGGGGAAGGGGGCTCCCCAGGCGCCCCAAGCCTCTGTCTTCTCCCCTGAGCTCCAGTGCGTGGAAGGGCAGCTCAGCGCCCCGCACAGTGGGGGTGGGGTGGGGGCTGGGCAGTGGGGGCTGCAATTACCACTGCTGTCATCTTGTCCTTGTCCTGACCTCCCCTCATCCCCTCCCCCGCCCAAGATTGTGAATTTCCTGAACTCGGAGAGGGGCAGGAAGGGCTCCCAGTCCTCGGGCCGGCCTTGCCAACGGGCGCCGAGTGCCCTAAAGGACGCTTTGTGTGCACCTTGGACACTGAGAGAGCAGGTGTGGAGAAGTGCACTAGGCTGGCCAAGTCCCCGCCGGAAACGGCCAGCCACGGTCTGCGCCGTGCCAGGGGGAGGTCACTCCTGAGAGTGCACACGTGCATGCGCGCACACACGCACGTGCACGCACGCACGTGCACGCACGCAGAGGACTGTGCAACGTCATTCTCTGACCCTTGTTGGTAGACACCACTGTGGAACCCTACTGTCATCTTTCAAAATTTATTTTCCAGTGGCAGCAGACTCTTGCAGGAACCTACGTGGAAAAGAGTGAATATGTAATTCCTCAATTCTGGGTGCATTCCCCAATGTTTGAGAACTGACACTCGACTTCTGACCCTGAGCGGGCTCTGGGGCTCTGTGCCTGAGCCCTTTTAAGGGAGACGGGGGATGGGGGGACAGTCTCCTGGGCACGACGGCTCCCGACTTCCTCCCGTTTCTGTGACTGATGCCTTCGCCAGATGTTCAAGACATCTGCTTGCCTGTGAAGCGACACTGTCTTGGCCACATGTCCCTAGGTAAGAGGACAGGCCAGGGAGGCTCGGTTCTGTCCCCAGGCCCCCTGGGCCGGGGGTTCTTGGGGACCGAGATCTCAGGGATGAGCAAAAAGTCGTAAAAACGACATTCCCCAGAAATCCAGGCGGGGGAACGGGATTCTTCTGTGTCGAGATATTTCCCGAGCTGGAGATTTTAAAGTGTCCCTTGCGTCCGGGTGGGTGGGGCTTCGGCTGTCTCGCATGGGCCCCCAGGCAGGGCTGGGGTTCTGTCTCCACTGAGTCTCCACGGGCTTGTAAACAGGCCCCACAGATAAACTGCTGGCATGAGACTGGATTCTCTTTTTGACCCAATGAAAACCCGAAGGGACGGAGTTTACCAGCGGGATTAATCCCCGGCTCATGAATCGGTAAAAACCGGTCTCCTTGGTCTAAACAGCACGTCATCTAAGGGAAGTTCTAGGCTCCGCATCTGGCCCTGTCCTGCCACCCTGTCCGCCTTTCATGTCATTGCGATGTCACCTGTCATCCAGCACTTAGGTCTTCGCTGGCATTTTAATACCAGGAAGTACAGACAGACACAGGGTGACAAGGGACTCAGGAGATGACAGAGCAAGCGTGGCCACCTCCTGTTAGAGGCTCAGAGCGTATTATTTTCGATGTCCATTTCACCTCCTCGGCTGCCCATGGAGAGAACCCTTTGCTCTCTGCCTAGCGACACACCAGTGCCCTCGCCGTGCCATCGGTGACTTAGTGAAAACGTGATCCAATCGAGCTTTGCAAAGCGTGGCGGGACCAGGCCCTCCGGCTCACCGGGCCCTGGTGGCCCGGGGTCAAGGGTCACCCCAGCCGCGGTCTCTCTTCCCGTGGTGACCTTGGGGACTTCCCGCCCTCCACACTGGTGATAGCAGGTGTCCCTGGGGGCTGGCCTGTGGCCTCTGGTAGGGGAGCCAGTAGCAATTCCCCCTTCCCGGTGTGACCACCGAAAATATGTCCAGACATTGTCACAAGTCCCCTGGGGACAATGGTGTGCACTCTCAGGGAAGACCTGGGGGGCTGATCTTATCACCCCGTATTTTTCAGATAAGAATGCCAGGCAGAGAGAGAGCTGACACGCTTGGCTAAAGGCCACCGGCCGAACATGGTCACTCTGGACGTTCATCTGGGTGTCTTGAACCCCGCTCCCCCAAACCTGGGCTCGTTCTGGGCCTCTCTCTCTGTCTCTCTCTCACACACACACACTCACACACGGAATCACGAAGCACACTGATGCCCCAGGGCTGTCCGTGGGGGGTGGAGGGCATGGTAGGGGACACAGCCCTGTGCCCCGATTCCGGCCACCCCTGTGCAGGTGCTGTGCTCAGCAGCACCTCGGGCCGGGGATGGGGGGCGCGGCGGCGTGGGGCGCATGACTCACGAGCGCCGACCGCCGCCCCCCCAGGCTCCCACGCTGGCTCTGCGCCCCCTACCCCCAGCATCCCCGGTGGGCAATGCGTGTCGGGAAGAAACGAGCCCCCAAACAGGTGTGTGTGTGTGACCTCACGGGCTAAAAGGGACTCGGGGCATCGTCACGCCCGGGGAATTTGTAACCGAAGGGGCGGGCGGGCGGCGGGACCACTCACTTCCTCCCCCCCTCCCCCCCGCGCGCCCCGCATGACGTCAGGGCCCGGGCAGCGGCAGGCGGCCGCGGGGGACACTCCGTGGGCATGGAAACCGCCGGGCCGGCCTCCTGGAACGCGGCCAAAACACGAAGCCCCCTCCGGGGGGCTGTTTCCGCCCGCGACAGAAGCCACGGAGGTCATTTCCATCCCAGGGTTTCATGTGTTTTCTTAACCCGAGGCCCGCCTCTGAGAGTTCCTGAGAATTCGGCAGACGCCCCGCCCAGGGGAGGTGACGCCCGCCGGGCTCGGCCGCCCCCGGCCACCTCCTCCCGGAAGCCTTCCGGGTCCGGCCGGGTTGGGTTGCATCACTCGGGTCGGCTGTGCGGCCCGGCGCCTGGCCCCTGCACCCCGTCCTGCCCTGGCACGCTGCACGCTGCCCTGGTGCTGTTCCTTTTTTTAACATCAGCGGTTCGCTGCCCGCCCGGGCCGCACGGGGCTAAGCGTGCCACAAACACTAACTCGCATGCTTACGATGATTGCTGCCATCTGCAAGTGGCCTCGCAGAGATGTCCCCCCACCCCGGAGCTGGCGGGGGGGGGGGTCCCTTCTTTGGAGGTATGGGGAGAAGTCCAGGCTGTGTCTCAAACGGCTTCCTCCTCCCCAGTGACCCTTGGAGAAACCCCGCCAGCCCAGGGGACGGGGCTGGGGGGACGGGGACAGCCTCCCTGCCGCAGGACGAGGCCGAGCCCGAGCCTGAGCCCGCGTCTGGACCACCCTGCCGGGCAGAGTGTGGAAAGTGTGCGTCACGCCCGGCTGACTCTCCTCTAAAGGGAAGCCTTGTCCGCTGCTGTAATCCTTCCAGGCGCTTGAAAGAATGAAAGAATGAAAGAATGAAAGAATGAAAGAATGAAAGAATGAAAGAACGAAAGAACGAACTCGGGGTTGTGGGCTCTGAGACTCAGCAATCGCCTTTCATCCAGGTCCCCGAGAGAACAAAGGACTTCTATGTCCGAGTCTGGGCTTAGGCCACCCCACTGGGGCAGGGCCTCCCTGGGCCGGGGGGAGGGGGTGCTGTCTCCCCAGGCCCAGGAGCCTCTGACAGATCAGGACCAGTCCCCGGGCTGGAGGCCCCCTGAGGCCCCAGGCTCGGAGCCAGGATGGCACCTGGGGCCCTGCCCTGTTGAGACTGTGCCCACAAATGAAGTGGCTCTCACACACCCCACGGCTCCTGAACCCCGCATCCCCCACGGGTGATGGAGGTGGGGTGTGCGTGCACTACACCTGTATGATTGCTCCCCTGGGGTCCGGGGGACCGTGAGCAGCCTTCCATTCCCGGAGCCAGGGGACTCTGCGTCCCCGACAATGGCCGCAACTGTGTCGTGCCTGAGGGGACCCCACTGAATCAGTAGCTTCCCCGGAGACCGAGAGAAGCCAGTGCTCCCGGGACAGACGACGAGGTTTAGGCGTCTTCACAGGAAGAGCCTGTCGCGTTCCTGTGAGACCCCAAAACAGGGGTAAAGCTTCTTCCGGGGGGGGGTACACTATGTCCTGGGTCCCCAGGGCCTGCCCGCCGGCCATGGCCCGAGGTTTGCAAGACACGTGAAGGAGCCGGTGAACCGGGGGCGTCACCAGCAAGTCAGCGCATGTCCCCGACCTGGCGCTGGGGTCAGAACCTCGAGCCTCTGCCAGGCTCTGCACCTCAGTCGTCACCCTCCGGAGGGGACACTCGGTGTCCTCACGGAGGGACCACCCAGCACAGCGCGTCCGACAGCAACGTGTCACCGTGAGCACACGGTGATCAGAGCCGTCGGCAGCCACGTTACAGAGTGATCGGGCGAAATGAGAAACGATTTTACGTGGCCTACTGTTCTAAAACATTATCTTTCCCACGTATACGCGAAAAAAAACGGATCAGCGAGGCCTTTTGCATGGTCTTCCTTCAGCTGCGTAGTTGAAAACCCGTGTGTATTTCACACTCGTGGCACACCCCAGTTCACACGCGCCTCATCTCAAGGTTGCAAAAGCCCCACGTGGCCACGGACGACGGACGGGCCGGCCGAGCCACCGAGCCCTCCGTTAACACCGGAGGAAAACCACCCAGATGGGCTTTCATCTTCCGCTTTGTGTTTCTCTGTGTTTTCTAAGATTTCTGCAATGAATGCACATGCGTTTCACCCTCGGGAAAAGGGTCACTATTATAGGAGACGCTGCCATCGCGTGCACCCTGCAGGCTTGCACTGGCCCTTTTGATCCTTTAAGGAAAAACGGTCGTTATCGGATTTTTATCCGTACGGTACCAACTGAGAGCAAACCACCTCTGCCTACGGGCCAGTCGGATGAACATCCCTGAACTATTTGGACAGAGCGGTCTCCAGCTCCCGTATCTGATGGCACAGCTGGTCACACGGGCTTTCCGTGCAGGAGGGGCGCGAGCTCTCTTATCTGGAGACCAGAAGAAGTCCCCCTGGACCCCCGGAGGGTCGCAGCTGTGTTAGGAATTCGCCACTGTCTGCCTCACCATGCTGCACCCCGGAACCGAAGCTGCAAGGGGGCAGGCTGTCCGGGGAGGGACATGCCAAGTGCACGGGGTGGGGCGTCCGGCCGAGCTGTGTCCCCCGAGGACTCCTGGACACCAGTGGGTGGACGGACATTTAAGCTCGTTGAGTGGGGTTCATTCATTCACTCGCCCACGGTTTATTTACTCATTCATTAACTCGTTCATTTACCTATTCACTTATTCCTTTACTTGCCCATCGTTTGCTCATCAACCCATTAATTCACTCATTCGCTCACTTGCACGTTCACTGGCTCATGCATTCATTCACTTATTGCTCATTCATTCGCTCACGCTTGGCCACGCACTCATTCAGGGACTCACCCCCCTTACGCCCTCTGCCCACCCTGAGACCCCTCCCCAGCTTTGCTTCTCCCCACATCCTGCCGCCTTCTGTCCGCTGCTAATGCACTTCCTTATTTCCTTTGTCGTCTGCCCCCCCAGCCCCACCCCCCCGCCCCGCGTCAGCTCCAGACCCTTCTGTCTGGATGGAACGGCTCCAGATTGTCACGCCTGAAAATGACACCCACCGGAAGCGAGCTGTAGGGATGTGGCTCCCACACCCGGCCTCCTAGCCATTCGTTTGTTCACGCGACGGACCCTCATTCATTCATTCATTCATTCATTCCCCGAACACTGCCGAGTGCCAGGCACGGCACGGGTGCCGGAGACGCGAAGTGAACGCAGCGGACAAGTCCCTGTCCCCTTCGAGCCTACCTCCCTCCCCGTGGGGCAGGAAGCGCAGGGCGGCAGGCTGCCAGACACCCAGACGCCGGGGCTGGCGCAGGGTGGGTGGGCCCGGGACATGCGTGTCAGCCACGGCCCCCAAGAGCCTGATCTAGCACGAACCCTGGCAACGTGCAAGGCCTCCGGGCATGACGGCTGACCCCAAGACACCCTAACCCCTATGACTGAGACCTCACTGCCTCTGAGGAGGGGGGCAGCTGATTGCCCCGGAGGCAGCTCTGCCTGCCTCAAAGGGAACTTTGAGGCCTACACAACGGGCCCTGCTCCTGCGTTTCACACAAAATTACTCCTTCGGAACGAAAAACAAAAGATGGAGAGTCGGCCTCTGCTTCGGACCTCTAGGACCCCCCATCCCTCCCTCCTGTTCCCCCCGTAACTGCCCCAAATGTCCGTACTGCAGTCCTTCACTTTTCCTTGGCGCAGAGAACAAATATCCCAGGAAAAGGCAAACTATTCGTCTAATTTATGCTAAGGTGTAAATGACTTCCTTCTCTCAAATACCGAAAGGTGGACAGCACCAGCCTCACAGACATCTGGAGGTGGGGTAAGTGGAGAAAGGGAAAGAACGCCCACAGCTAAGGGAAAGAGAAGAAGGAAGGGGGTTTGGGAGGGAAGGCGGGGGACGAGGAAAACCTTAATTTCATGGTCTAGCCTGGACTGAGGTAGCCCTTCACTGCCCACCACCTTGACCTTGGAGGCCAGCACAGCCAGGGAGGGGGTCGGCATCTGTCTGATCCCGGGCGAGCGATTCTAAAGCTCCCCTCAAGTCTCGGGCGTCCATCTGCAAAATCTCTCCAGAGCAAAAATGGGACCAAAAGCAAAGGCACAAATGGTTTAGAGCCACAGAGCCACGTGGGGACCGTGGGGACTGAGCAGCCAGGCTCTCAGATAAGCATCTGGCCTTTGGAGAGTTTCTTTTTCATCCGTGAGGCTGAGGCCAGAGGACCTGGGTGGGGGGGGCAGGGCAGGCGGCCGGACTGAAAGACACACTTGGGGGCTGTCCCCGTCCCACAGATGTGGCTGGGGGCAAGAGAGCAGAGGCCAAGAGGTCACTCACGCCGGCTCCGTGTGGGCTGTGAGGCTCCTCCACTTCATGTCCCAGATGGACCCCTGCGGGCTGAGCCTCTGCCCGTCCCCGTGCCCAGGACGCCCTGGTACTTCCGTGCCCTTCCCTCAACGAGCCATCGTGGGAATGCCCTGAGCCAGACGGATTGCAAAGCCACCTGTGCACTGGGGAGATGACACTGGGGACGGCAGCCCCCACCGTGTCCTCCAGTCCACAGTGGGAAGACGAGGAAGAGAAAGCAGGGACGGAAAGATAAAAGAGACGAGAATGAGGGAAGTAAGGAAGTAAAGACAGCAAGAGTCCCAGACAGAACCGGATCTCTGGAAAGGAGTTCCCTAGGGGCCAATTCTCGACCCTCGACCCCTCATCTCACTGGTGCTGGCCTGATTTTCATTCATCAGAAAGAAAACGGCTGAAAAAGACAGGACACACCCGGGGTGGAATTCTCCAGAACAAACAGAGGCTCTGAGGGCTGGGCAGGTGGGGCGGGGTGGAGCACGCCCATCCCCCTGAGCCCCTGAGCCGAGGTGGCGCTCTGTGGAATGGTGGCGTTTTCCTTATCAGCTGTAAGGAGACACTGAGAAATCAGCAGGGCGGGCGGGCGAGACTCTGGGGAAGGCTGGGTTTCCCGCCTGGGTAAGACCTGCATTAACACAGAGTTAGTCTTATCTCTGTGAAAGGCAGGAATCTCTCCCCCAGAACTGGGGGGCTGGCTGCAAGGCCACTGGCCCTGGGAGGGTCTGCCCCCCCCCAGGAGCTGGGATCAGCTTTCCCAGTGTGCCCCCTGCCACACCCCCTCTCTGCCCGCTCCCACCCTTCACTTGACTAAGGTAGTGGCCGTTTCCCATCCCGGGAAGCTCGGTGGCTTGGCCGATGTTTATAAAAGTAGGGTCCAGACAGCCCCTGCTTCCCCCCGGGAGGTTTGAAGAGTGTAGATGAGGGCTTTGCACTCATCAAAGTTCCAGCCACCCCCAGGAACTCCGAGGGCGGCCAGGTTTGGGACCCGCCCCGTTGGTGACACGGGCGCATAGGTGACTGCAGAGCCGGGAGACCAGTGCCCCTTGTCGAGACAGGCGGGGAGTCCAGGGACGCCCCCAGGAGGAGAGACGCTGGACACGGCTCTGGAGGGAGTAACTTGGACCCTCTCGGACCTTCTGGAATGCACAGTGTCCTGCTGTCACTCTGGGAGCTGACTCTCAGCATCCTACTGTCACTCTGGGAGTCAGCTCGCCAAGGGAGCGTCTTTAGGGGCTTCTGGAAGATGCCCCCCAGGAAAGGTTCGCAGGGCACACCCACGCCCGTACTTTGCAGGTGTCTGTAAATGTTCATTAGGGGTGTGGCACCTTCCCAGAGCAAAAGGCTCCTGTCTGACCCTGTCCCTCTATTGGGGGCCCATCGCACCTCATTTACTAAACAAAAAAGCCACTTCTTTATCCTCCGAATGCCCTCAGCTGCCTCCCCCACAGCCCATTCCTCAAGACCCCTCCCACGCAGTCCGTGAGGTACACGGCGCAGGTGTCACTAGCCCCACTTTGCAGGTGAGGTACTGAGGTAAGGCCCGCCCCCTAACACCTAGACTGCAAGAGCGAGCTTCTCAGAGCTGCCCATCTGAAGTTCCACCCGGCACAGCCACGCCCACTCAGGCATTGAGGGTCTGCGGGAGGCATGATGGGAATCCCGCTCCAGCCACGACAGAGGGGCAGCTGTGCAGGGCACTCCTTCTGCCAAGAACGACAGACGTCAGGTAAAAAAAACAGAAGCAGAAGAACCTGGGCGTGGGAAGGACTTGGAGGACAGCTGAGGCGGACAGCACTTGGGGGCCGAGGTCCCCCCAAGGGCAAAGCAGGCTAACCACAGGGGAGTGAGCTCAGCGCTCTGCACAGCTGACGTCGATACGCAGCTGGGGACGCCAGCGCTGGGGTTCAGGGCCCGCCAAGGAGCGAGCAGGTGGGGGGATCCTGGTAAACTCTCCGGCTTTCAGTGGAGAACGCTGAAGAGCTACCTTCCAGACAGAGACTAGCCTTCCCCCAATCCTTAAGTGTACCCTCAAATCATCTTCAACCCTGATAGAAGCAAGCCGCCCCATCCATATCCTGCCTGCCGAAGAAACCAAACCACTCTCTGGAGGAAGCGAGCGTCATCCAGAATCACCCCATTTTTCACACACACTATCCAAGAGTCAGTGAAAGATGACCACTAGCACCAAGAAGCAGGGTCAAGGACAACAAACAAGTTAAAAAAACAAACAAACAAATGACAGCACAAACAGATCGACAGCAGGCCCAGCTATTGGGTCAGACAAATATGTTCATTTGTTGGAGAAAAGAAATGAAAAGATGGAGACTTTCACTAGAGAGCTGGAATCTATAAAGAGAATCAAATGGAAATTCTAAAGCCCAAAATCCAAATTTCAAAAGGTGGGTAGAACCGCGGATAAGAGCACGCGGAAGAGGTCAGCAAACTGGAAGACGGTTTGGCAGGAAATATTCGATTTGAAACACACAGAGAGAGAGAGAGAGAGAGAGAGAGAGAGAGAGAGAGAGAGAGAGAGAGAGAGAGAGAGAGAGAGAGAGAGAGAGAGAGAGAGAGAGAGAGAGAGAGAGAGAGAGAGAGAGAGAGAGAGAGAGAGAGAGAGAGAGAGAGAGAGAGAGAGAGAGAGAGAGAGAGAGAGAGAGAGAGAGAGAGAGAGAAAGAGAGACAGAGAGAGAGACAGACAGACAGACAGACAGAGAAAGAGAGAGACAGAGAGAAAGAGAGACAGAGAGAGAGAGAGACAGAGAGACAGAGAGAGAGAGAAACAGAGAGAAAGAGACAGAGAGACAGAGAGAGAGAGACAGAGAAACAGAGAGACAGAGACAGAGAGACAGAGAGACAGAGAGAGACAGTAAGACACAAAAGAGCAAAGGAGGTGTACACGTTTGGGTGAATGTCCCTCGCTTATGTGCAGGGGGCGTTCCAGAGAAAGGCAGGCAAGAAAAAGGGGTCAGAAGAAGCAATATTTGAAGAGTTGGATCAAGAGTGTGCCACCCCTGGCAAAACACACCGGGCTGTGTTCGATGGTGGCCGTGAGGAGCTCAAGGGGACACGTATCAGGAGAGCCACACGTGAGTACATCGCGGCGAAACGGGTGACAGCGGAGGCCAGGGAAAAAGCATCTTAGAAGCAGCTGGGGGTGGGGGAGGGGAGGGAGACACGATTTTCAGAAGAACAATGATGAGGCGAATGGCTGACATTTCCGCTGAAACAATGGAAGCCGAAGGCAATGGAACGGCCTCTTTAAATTGCTGAGTCGGCTGACTCAGGGTTCTGTGCCTAGAGAAAATATATTTCGAAATGAAAGGGGAGCTACGTGGGCAAATCCAAATGACTATGGAGTGTTTAGAATGGCAATAATCACACCTCATGGCGATTAAGATAGAAATAGAGTTAATACAGGACCAAAGGGAAGAGACTCAATGAAGTGAAATACATTTAAGTTTCGGCATTGTCCAAAGTAGTAAAAGCACTATTTTAAATCAAACTCTAAAAAGCCAGAGATGCATTTGGTAATTTCTAGTTTAACCACTGGGAGAATAATAAGGAAATGCATCATTGATCGGACAATAGAAGAGAAACTGAATTTAAAAAAAAAATTGATCGAAGAAAAAGAAGTCAAAATATTAAAAAAAAAACAAATAAGACAAATAATAGAAATAAGGAATAAGATGGTGGGTGTAAACCCAGATATATAAACAGAGTTATAGTAAACATAAATCGGCTAACTATTCCAATTAAGTGACAAAGTTATCAGACTAGAAGTTTTAAAACTAAATCAATACTATTGATAGAAGGCACACTTTAATATGAAGACAGGGAATAGCGATGGGGTAGGGGTTGAAAGAATTGCATACCACACAAACCCAATCGAAAGGAAGCTGGTGTCGATATGCTAACATCGAATAAGGTAGATTTCGGTGTAAGAAGTTTTCCCAGAGATAAAAAGCGATGTTTTATAATGGTCCATCAATTCAACAGAAAG
Source organism: Macroglossus sobrinus (assembly GCA_004027375.1). Classification (NCBI taxonomy): domain Eukaryota; kingdom Metazoa; phylum Chordata; class Mammalia; order Chiroptera; family Pteropodidae; genus Macroglossus; species Macroglossus sobrinus. Next base: position 11,007 of record PVKZ01006718.1, on the reverse strand, counting down.
ACATAAGAATTCTAAATTAGACTTCCCTCAAAAAAGAAAAAAAAAACAGAACTAAAATAAGAAGTAAATTCTCCATCACAGTTGTGTATTTTAAATGTTAAAGTTCAACAAAAGTCGTTTCGTAAATGGTAGAACTGCAGGAGAAAAAACGGAACTTAAATTACAGAAAACAGATTCTTTTCAAGTGCATGCAAACCATGTACCCCAGGGACTGGGTCACACCAGACAACAAGTCTCAAAAGACTCAACTCCGAGGACAGTGGAAACAAATAAAGACCAATAACAGAAAGACGAGCGTAAAAATGCCCAAATATTGTGAAATTAGGGAGAAGTCTTCTAAATCACCTGTAGCTCAAAGAAGAAATCATAATGAGAATTCGCAGATATGTTGAATCTCGTACCGTATCATATTATTTAACACAGCGAAACCGGTGCTTGTAGATAATTGCAGAGCGTCAGATGCACAAAATCGAACAGAAGAAAGGGTGAAAATCAATGATTTAAGTGCTCAAATCAAAAAGCAAGGGGGAAAAAAAATCAGCAATTCAAACCCAAAGTAGAAGGAAGCAAAACACGCACCTCTCACGGAGGAAGAAGGCAAACGGCCCAATGAAAGAGAGATCTGTACACACACCTCCCCCAAGGAGGCTCTCCCCAGGGCCCGTGTGCGTGCGTGCATGTGCGTATGTATATGTGTGTGTGCGTGTGTGTGCGTGCGTGTGCATGTGTGTGTGTGCAGGCATGTGTGCACACATGCATGTGTGTGCATTCGTGTGTGCATGTGCGTGTGTGCATGTGCATGTGCGTGTGTGTGCGCGCGTGTGTGCATGTGTACGTGTGTGCATGTGGGTGCGCGTGGGTGTGTGTGCTTGTGTGTATGTGTGCACGTGCATGTGTGCGTGTGCATGTGTGTGCACGTGTGTGCATGCGTGAGTGCGTGTGCAGGTGCGTGCACGTGTGTGTGCGTGAGTGACAGGGAGCCTGCCATCAGCGCTCACAGAGATGCAAACGATAACCTCAGCGAGAGTCCACCGCGCCCTCCCCAGACCGGCTCGGAGCACAGCAGGAGGAAAACCCCGAACCCCACAGGCCTCACCCCCCCTCCCCCTGCGTGGCAGCACGGTGTGGGGTTCCCGGGCGTCTCCCAGGCCGCCCATGCGAGTTCTGATTGGAGCAGCCACGTGCGGAAGTTGGCAGTGACCGCGGAAGCCGATCGTCCGTGTGTCCGAAGACCTCGCGCTTCTGCTCGGAGGCGGGACCCCCCGGGAAGCCGTGGGGGTGTGTCTCCCCCTGCCCCCGAGCCCAGGGTGTTCCGGGCGGCGCTGAGCGTCACACCCCCCGGCTGGAGACGCGGAATCCCCGCCGGCGGGAGGAACCGGTGTGTTTACACCGCGGGACACTCCAGAGCGAGGACGGTGAACCGACCGCTGCGGGGTTCGGTGGCGCGGGCGAACCTCGCGCATGTGACACCGAGCAAAGCCGCGTCCCACGGCGTGCGGGGCCGGCGACCGGAGCGCACCGTGACGGCGGGGGGCGGGGCCCCGGGGCTTCACGGAGGGGCTTCGGGGGCGGCGGACGGTATGCTTACTTACCCTGCTCTGGGTGGCGGCTGCCAGGTGCACCCACTTCGCACGAACCCATCAACTGTGACCTCGGGGCCTGTGCAATTTCATACCAACTTTACATCAATGCAACGTGTTTCCCCCCGAGAAAGACGCGGGCAGAAGACGGCGCTGGGGTCCAGAAGCCTGAAGGGGTTCGGGTACCGCCGGTGTCCGTCCCCAGCCCCGGACGACGCGTTCTCTGTCCTAGAGAACTTGCAAACACGTCGCCTCCCTTAGCTTCCCTCCCCCAGCCGTGTGAGTGTCCCCACTTCCCAGACGAGGGGGCTGAGGTCGGAGACGCGAAGGAGCTCGCCCAAGGCCACACGGCTGCGGACGGCGGAGGGAGCAGGACGCAAAGTCGGGGCTGCCGCCTCGAAGCCCCCAGGTGGGTCCCCGCCCCCACCCCCGGGGGACGGTCGGCAGAGAAGAGCCAGGCCACACCCAATGGGGCAGAGAAAGAGGAGACGCACCGGGGGAGTGAGAGTCAGAGAAGGCTCTGGAAGGTGGAGGCAGGGGGCGGGGCTCGGGGCTGACTGGGGACCCGAGGAGGGGGCGCCGTGTGAGGGAGCCACGTGGAGTGAGGCGCTGCCCCGCGGTGGGGGTGGGGGTGGGGGTGGGGGAGCCAAGCAGGCCCCGCCTCCCGAGGCCCCAGCGTCCCAGCGTTCTTTGTCAGCAGTCGTGCCACTGAGACCTCACCTGTCGCAGGTAGAGAGAGAGTCGTGTTACCACAGCTGCTGGGGATTCGGGGCTTAGGCCGGCTTGGTCACGATGCCACGCGCACCCCAAGCGGGATACTGATTTCCACAGTCAGGGACCGGGGCCAGGAGGAAAACTGAGAGATTTTCCCAGAATGCCGTCTGCCTTCTGCAGGGATGGAGGGCCCAGCCGGGAAGCAGCCCAGGTGCCGTACCTGTTGCTTACAACACAGACCCGAGACTAGGTGGACGCATTGCTCACTCACTCACTCACTCATTCATTCATTCCCTCACTCATTCATTCATTCATTCCCTCCCTCGCTTTCCAGAACGGTTCTCCCGGTCACTACCTCTTAGCACTTGTCTAGCGAGGCGACGTCAAGGCTGATATTTATAAAATCCACCCCCAGCGCCCGTCACAGGGCCTGGAACACGGGTGCTCAAAGCACCCCCGAAGGAATGAACCAACCACCATTTCTCCAGTGCCGACTATGTGACAGGCACCCCACTCTATACCCACCGCTTGGGTCACCGTTGAGACCATCGTGAGGCAGGGACTCTTATCCCTAAGTGAGGAAACTGAGGCACAGAGGAGCAGAATAACCCAGGAGAGCAGCAGCCCCCCGCTGGGTGGCAGGGGCGCAGTGGGGCGCACGGGCAGTGTGGGGGGGGGGCAGGGGCGGGGGTCCCTGACCCCGTTTCACGCCCGGTCACGGCTTACTCTGCTGAGCTGGGCTTTGGGCACTCGCTCGCTGGACCTCCCAGGCGTCTCAGCCAATCCCGGAGCAAGCCGCCGCGGATGGCTCAAGCGAGGGCCTCCCCCGGTGGCGAAGCAGCGTGATTCGGGAAGAAAATACATCCTGTTGGTACGAGAAGCATGTTCCCCCGCAGCTCACAGGACACACGTCCAACCCCGGAGAAACACGGCCTAGCCCTGGACATTCAGGAAGAACCTGTTTGCGCCGGCAAACACAGAATCCCGTCCGTCCACTTTGTGGGGTGGCCCCCGAGGCCCTCGGGGTATTGTTTCCTGCCCAGCAGGGATCGACGGACAATCTGGAGGTCCGCAGCATGCACTCAAGGGCACCTAGCGGCCCGAAAGGTAATGGGGTGCCCACCTCTGAGACGGAGGGGAGGGGAGGCCACAGAGGGAGAGAGGGGGGGAGAAGCTGGGAGGGAGGGAGGGAGGTGGGAGCGGGAAGGAGGAGGAGGGGAGGGAGAGAAGGAGGGAGAGACGGAGAGGGAGGGAGGGAGGGGGAGAGGGAGAGAAATGAAAACCAAGGACAAAAAGTTTATTTCCAATCTTGGATTTCCTGGCGGGCACTCTTACATCTAATCAATAAACCATGCACCCCCCCCCCTCGCTGCCTCACCTCAGAAAGTTGATGAAACACAAGCAGAGATGACTTCTCTAACCATTTTTGAAGTAAGACGGGAGAGAGAAGAATATAAACCAATCTTTAACAACTACCCTGCATGAACCTTAAACTTGGTTCAACCTCAGAAGAAGCGAAAACATCTAATAAATGGATGGAGTTTAGAGAAACTGGATAGATGGTTCAATAAGAAAAATGTTTACTATGCTTCAAAAATTCAAATCCACCAGTTCATCCATCGGGTAAATGTTTACCTAACAGTGCAGGGGCGAAGTTAAACAGTTGAAATAAAGTGGAATTAAGCCTTACTATTTTGTTTTACTTTTGAGTACGGATGGAAGACAAAAATAATATCTCGTAAAACGGAAAGTTTCCATTTTCACCAAAATATTTGGAAAAGGGATTTTATTTTTAATGTGTATACCTAGGTTCAGTGCGACTTTTGCAAGGGACCTTTCCCCAGAATCCCGTGGGCTGGAGAGTATCTGGAAACTGGCTTCGGTGCTTATTTAAAACATCCACTGCACACAGATACAATTTGTTGCAAAAAGTGTCAGACTCGCCAGAAACTGCCCGTAAAATCCCCAGCTTGTAAAATCCCCAGGCCTGGGGGGCGGGGGGGGGAGGGAGAAATTCCTTCCTTCCTCCCTCCCCCATTCAGCTGACTTTTATCTCAGGTGAAAGGCAGGCCCTGTGTCTTCACGCGTAGGGGACAGATTGGCTCCCCATCCTGCGTGTCTCTTCCCTGGGTCTTGATTTTTATGAGGACGATTTTTATGAGTTCAAACAAGTACAGGGAAGTTTGTCTTTTGTCTGTGTTTCCAGTTGAGAAGCATATCTTCAGGGACCCAAAAAAGCAAACGGAAGTTCTTCATGGATGGAGTCGTTCCTGGGTCTTTTTTTTCCCCCCCGGCTTCCCCCGCTCACTGCAGTAAAACAGTCCTCGGCTCTATTGTCCTGTCGCCTCTGTCCCTTGCAGGGTCTCTCACGTGGCCTCGTACGTTAGCTGTCTGCCTCTCTGATCATTCCAAGGTTCGTGTATGTTCGAAATGCTTCAAGCTGCTGTGGCCCTCATTCTTATTTTTCCTTAGACGTAGAATTTTTCAAGACTAGTTTCAACTTTTCAGGAACACTGAGGATCATACGGACAGAATTCCCATCATCCCCGGAACCTGATTTTCCCTACTGCTAACAGTTGACCTGAGTACGTTACAATGTTACATTTGGTACAATGAGCACATGTGGACACATTGTTGTTAGAGTCGCTACTTCATTCAGAGTTTTTTTTTGCTGAATGCCCTATTTCCGTTTCAGCATCCCACCCAAGAGAAGACATGACGTCATCTTTTTTTTTTTTTTTGGATGCTCCAGGAGCCTCATCTCCGGCCGATAGGAGCCCCCACCCGTGTGTGGACTTTCCAGCCCGTCCTGGGAGGCTCCGGCACCCTGGGGCCTGGGAGCCGCCATTTCTCCCGGCATTCCCTGAAATTGCCACATTCCGGGAAGAGCTGGAAATAGCAACGAGCCCTGTTGTGTTTGCGGCTTCCAGATGTTCGATCTGCTGCTCTGATATGCTCGGCCTGTCGCTGCCCAGGTGAGTCCTGCTACGTTCTCTGGGGTACGGATGTCCCCGAGTCGCAGGCGTGGCGTCCTGGATGGGGGTCGGGTGACAGCCGGTCGCCGTGTGCCACCCCTACACTCTGTGTCGAGCGAATAAAAAGGAACTCTGTAAACTGCCCTGCAGAGGACCACTCGGGCCTCCCCGTCATTTAAAGGGGCAGAAGGTGGGCATGGCAGGCTGGGCGAGCCCGGGGTGTTCTCGGCCGACTCCGATGGCGGCCCCCCTTCTTCTCACGGTCACCCATCAGCCCCTTCTCGTGCATCTGAGCCTTTCTGCTCCTCCCTGAGTGGCAGCAGCCGTGTGCACTGTGGCCAGACTCACTCAGAGAGAGAGAGGGTGTCAGCGACCGGGACGCCGACGTCCCTGCCCCCTCCTGTCTCTGGTTTCCTAACAGTGTCATCTACGTGGACGTCACGTGTCGCAGACAGGAAAAGACTTGAGGGCCTTCCTGTCTCCGAAGGCCGGCCCCCCGACGCGGGGAAACCTCCCCTCTGCCTCCCTGTGTGTCCAGATGCCCGTGGCCCGCCACGGGGAGCCGCCCTGCCCGCTGCGGCCCGTGGTCTCCTGGCTCTGTGGTCTTGCTCCCCTGGGGGTGGGCGGCTTTTTCTGGAACGCCCTTCTGTTCGCAGGGACGGGCGTGGAGGGGAGTGGTCCCCTGGGCCTCAGGCCTCTTCCTCTCCGCATCCCTCCTGCACGACGCGGAAACCAGCCCCCGGCGTGATCACCGTCCCCTTCCGAGGCAGGCTGGCCACCTATCCAGCAGGCTGGCCTCGCACGCTCGCCGATTCTGTGGCCGCCGTCCGTCAGCGCTCCGATGGTGACGTCTGGGAGCCCAGCTGTGGACTGTGGACTACCTTTGTCCCCTCGCCTGTCATCTCTGCTTCCTTCCTACGTGGATGGGACTCCCTCGCACACAGCCCGTTTCGGAAACTCTGCACTCAGAGCACATATGGGGCGAACCCGCACGAATGAGAGGGGGAAGGTCAGCTCCAACGTGCTGGATTCTGTCTTATTTTGAAAAAAATTTTTTTAAATTAACTTTGGATACTTTCAGACAGATGGAGAAGTCGCGAGGATGGTGGCAGGGACAGCCGTGGGCTGTCCCACTCGCCATCACCGCCGCCGTGGCCCCTGCACGCTGTCCCCTCCATCGTCACCCGCGTCCATCGGTCCCCATCTGTTTCTCTGCAAGTCATTTCTTTCCGGAACCATCTGCAGGCGAGCTGGAGACGCAACACTTCTGTGCGTCGTCCCTAAGAGCACACAGCCACGCGACAGTCACCCGAACCAGGACATTCCACGTCGATACAGTGCCACGAGCTTGTTCGTGGCCTCCGTCCAGGCCTCGTCACTGTCCCGAGAACACCCTCCTTAATCGCTTTCCATCCCTCGGATCCCGGATGCGATCTAAGACCGAGCAGCGCGTTTCGCTGTGCCATCTCTTTGGTCCCTTCCCGTCTGGACCGGTTCCCCCCGCCTTTGCTCATCATTCTTGGTCTGAACCATCATCCAACAGGCCGGTCACCGTTTTCTCCTCTGTCATCGGGAAGATGTCGGTCGGGAGATGCCTTTTGCCTGTGTGGACGCTGCTCCTCACTGACTGTTTGCTATCCATAGCGGCTGCCATATTTACCATCTGCTGCCATATTTACCATCCGGTGTTCGATTGTAGGAAAAACCTTTCCTTCCTCCCCGCCTCCATCTCCCCCCCGTTTTTGCCAGGGCGGCCACACACACCCTGGGGTTCTACGCTGCGGGGGGGGGGGGGGGATGGAGTTGCTTAGGTGAGGGGCGTCCTTTCGGGGTTTGCTCCCACACTTGGACAGCGCAGGCCCACGGCAGCCTTGGATCGGGTGACGCCCTTCCGAAGGCCCCGCTCTGGGACTGGGACGCCCCTGTGTGACGGCAGCCTCGCTTCGGGGGGTGGTGGCAACACCGGCCGCCCCCAGCCATCCGTGAGCCCCCCGACGACGGTCGGCTGCTCTGTGCTGTTTTCCTCCCCTCCAGGCCCAGGCAGCTTCCTCTCCGGCCTGGGAAGACCGGGACCCGGGTGGAGACGCGAGGGCACCCCGCAAACCTCGGGATCCCTCTCCCCGCTCCCCATTCGCCTCCTGCACCCTCCGCGTCCCCCCAAACGTCACCAGCCTTGCCCTCCGTCGAGTCTGACCTTTGTACCCCCAACTCGGCTCAGCTCAGCGAGCCTGTCGGACACTTGGGTCACCCCCTCCCCGGGCTGCAGCCTGCAGATGGCCTCCAGGGAGGAAGACTGGGCCGTCGTCACGGTCCGCCTTGTTTGTGTCCCTCTCACCAGGAATCTCGGCCAGCGGTGCCCGCGGCCCCACCCCTGGGAGCCACTGCTTCGTATGCCACATCTGACTTTCTCGGTGCCAAAGGGCCGGTGACTCCGGCCCCTGTCACCCCATCGTGGTCACAGTCACGAGTCCTGCCCGCATCCTTGTCATGCCGCCGTCACCCTTGAGCACGTCCCTGCCTCAGTCCCGCCACCAGCTCCTCCCCCGAGAAGCCCTGGTCCCTTCCGGTGGACGGTGGAATGTGGGAGCCGAGAGCTAGGCAACCAGGTGCGTTGGCACAGTTTTAAAAATCGAAATTAAAGACCCACACAGGGACACGACCGAGAGCCTTGGGGACGTCCCCACAATCCTTTGCCTTGAACTGAAACCATTGTGGGGGAAGGAGCCCCCCCCCGCATTCTCCACAGGCGGGGAGGGGGATGGGGACACTCCCTTCAGCGGACTCTCACTGGGAACCCAGATGCTGAGGCTCCAGCGGCTGTGGGGACAGACGGAGGGCGCTGGGCGCCTGCATGCACGCACACATGCACGCACACATGCACACACACGCACACGCACACGCACAGCTTCTCCTGTCACGCCGCTGTCGGGCATGTCACCTGGGCCTCCGCCACCTGGGGCCATTTCTCTGTAGCTCCGTCATCCGCCCGTGTGACTGACGAATGACAGACACTCAGGCGCCTGTGCCTTTGACGGCTGGGACGTGCGGCCCCGTAGCCGGAGCTGTGTGGGGATGGCACGTCTCTTCTCGACGACGTCCCGTCGGCGGAGGTGTAAACGCAGGGGTTAAATCCGGGGCGGAGAAGAGCAGACGTCACAGCGCGGGGCACACAGGCCCGGGTCTCCTCGCACGCCGGGGTCAAGGGCGACATTGGGAGCGGCTTTGCGCGCGCGCTCGCACGGGCGGCCGCCACGCGGCTGTCACGAAGCTGTGCGTTTTCGTTGTACCGTCACACCGACATGTGCCATGGAGGTGAGTGTGGCTGGCGGTGTTAGGGGCACGTGGGGTGCAGAAGTCAGAAACTTTCCAGGAAACCAGTCACAGAGAAGGGACATCTCCAGGCCCCAGGCCCCCAGGAGGGCGCGGACCACCCCTGGGATGCAGATGGGGACACTGCCTGCTGCGCCCTGTTTGATCTCGGAGTTCCCTGAGGACATTGGCCTTTGTGTGGGACCTTTGCAGCCAACAACTGCTCTCTATAACCTGCTGCTTCCTGTCACCTGCTTGAAAGACCACCAGGACAGGGTCTTCAGCTTTATAAGCTGCCCCCTCTGGAAGCTGGGGGCTGATCTCCTCCAACCCTGCGTGCTAGAGAGTCAGTCGCCGGCCAGCTGATAAAGGCTCATAATTCTCTCTGATTCGGCTCCGTGGGTCCCTGTTCTCACCTGCGCCATAAGAGGGTGGGCACCTCTTTCTCCCCAATGCCGCACGTGGGGGCCGTCCAAGCACTCAGCTCCGAGCGGAGACTGACGGCCACCTACTCGAACGCTTCACGCCACGCCCGCGTCCCCCGTGTCCCCTGCCCCAGGCCCGGGCCTTGGCCAAGCGCCCGGGGCGTTTAGAAAGTCCTTTCTCGGTCCAGTTCCATGTGGGCTGGCAGCTTCTTCAGAACAGTCACTGGCTCCTCTGTGTCCTGCTTTGAGGGGCCACGGGTACCCCGCAGAGCCCGTCCGCCCCGCCGGCCTCCAGCTGGCTTCATGGCCTCCTGCACGAGGCTCCGTCCCCGGGTACCGTCCGGTCTCCGTGGAGCGCGGTTCCGAATGCGCTCGCGTCCGCCCGCCGACCGCCACCTGCTCGTGCTGCCGGGGTCGAGGTCCCTTAGCCCAACTGTGAGCAGAGGCTGGAGTGACGAGGCCACACGCCTGAGAGCGTGCGGAGCCCCCCACAGCCGGGGGAGGGGCAGGAAGGGCCTCCCCGGGCCCTGCTCACACCTTGACTTCAGATTTCGGGCCTGCAGAACCGTGCGAGGATAAGCTTCTGTGGTGTTGAGCCCCTCGGTGTGCGGTCATCGGCTGCGGCCACCCAAGACGTCATCGGTGAGAAGGTCCCGAGCGGCAGAAGGACTGGCCCCCGTGGTCCCCGCTTCGTCCTCAGCCCTCCATGTTCTCCCAGCTCGAGTCGGCCGTCGGCTGGTGATAAAATCTACGGGGAGTGGGCACGAGCCGCGTGGGGGGCAGGGCCTGACACACTTGCTCCCTCCCAGGTGCCTGGGGGCTCTGGGTGGGGCACAGCACCCCCGCCGGCTGGACAGTGGGCCCCGTGTCCCTCCCCAGTGAGGAGCCTCAGCCGATGGGCTCCGGCCCCGCGGGAGCCCTGGCCGCAGAGTGTCCAGGCCGTTAGGCCGTCTGGGAGCCGAGGGGGAGGTGTGGCCACCAGACCCTGTTATCCTGCCCGTCCCGGCCTGGGACGTGGCGAGAACAGCATGTTTGTCAGCTCAGCAGATGTTGACCAGGCCGCTCACGTGCTGCTGGGGCCGGGCTCCTCGTCACCCTGTCACCTGCTCACGCCTGCCCCCCAGTCAGCGTGAAAGCCCTGAGATTCTAAATCGTCGCTCGTGCCGAAAACCCTTTTTCCTCTGTCCAGTTTGGGACAGATGTCTGTTCCCCGCTCACCTTCTCGAGTGTGGCCCCTTTGTCCGGTCTGTCCACAAGAGCAGAGCCTCAGCGGCCCCTGTCCTGCTCCTGCAGGGGGACCGCCCCGGCTCGTGGCTGTCACAGAACACACTCGCCAGGGGAGGGGACAGCAATCGATGTGTCCTCGCTCCCTTTTTCATTCACACTGAATAATTCATGTTGGTTTTGGACACGGCATCGATCGGTGCGGCGGGAAAGGTGACCCTCCCTGGGCCCGGCCGTGCCCTGTTGACCGCGTGGTGGACGCCCGCGGCCCCCCAGACTCTGGATGCCGCAGGCGCCCAGGGCCGGGCGGGGTGGGGGGTGCTCTCTGCGCCCTGAGCTCCTGAGATACTGTGCCTGGCCCTCCCGGATACCGTGAGACGCTGTCTACCCAGAATTTGTCATGAGTTGGGTGTCTGCCTTGTTTCCAGACCAGACGTTGGCCATGTGGGTGTCGGGTCCCCGGACAGGGATGAGGGGAAGGAGGGAGAGGGAGAGTCCAACTCGGAGCTCGGAGCTGACACCAGGCAAACGTCACCTGTCACCCGGGTCTCCGTCCTTCCCCCCGACCCGCATGCCGGGCTGGGGCGTTGGCGATACAAGGAGACGGCATTAAGGGGCCTGGCTCACATCTGCATAGACGCGGAGAGCAGTCTACACCGCGTGCTATAGTTCTGTCTCTCTGCCTCCCTCTCCCTCCTCCCTCCTTCTTCCTTCCATCTTTTCATTTCCCTTCCCTTCCCTCCCCCTCTTCCTTTTTCTTACCACGAGCCTGCACCCCCT
>PVKZ01006717.1:0-31343 GCA_004027375.1 Macroglossus sobrinus | reverse complement strand
CTGGGGCGCGCGCTAAGGAGGAAATTGGGGGAAGACTGGATCTTTCTGGTGCTCCTGGGACTGCTCATGGCTCTGGTTAGCTGGAGCATGGATTACGTCAGTGCCAAAACCCTTCAGGGTAGGTTTTGCCTGGCCCCGTCCCCTCGGCCTGTCCCCACACTGTGGCTGTGTGTAGAGACCCCCAGGACAAGCCGGAAGTACCCTAGGAGTGGGACGCTGCACAGAGACCAAGTGCGACCCGCCCAGGACAAGGCCCGGCCCAGGACAAGGCCCGGCCTAGCCCCAGACCATTTATCCTGCCCCTCCACCTGCCATGCTGTGGGTGCCCCTCGAATACCGTGACCTACTCACCCCAGTTGTTCCAGGGCTTTCCCAGTTTGGGCACTGTAGGTCCTGAGCCCCGGGACCCCCTCGGGTCTGGTGGCGGGTCACCCTGTGGCCTCTGACATCGGAGCCGCAGTCCCCACACTCTAGTGTGGCTCTGCTGGGAAGTCGAGCCGGTGGGGGCGTCACCAGCGACCTGGGGCTCCCCACGCACGTGCCAAACTGGAATAGCGCCATCTCGCGAGGCCACACGGGACAGCCCCCCCCACCCCCGCACCGCCACCCCGCTACGTGGAGTGGGGTGACAGCGGCACCCCAGCCAGACCCGCGGGCCCCGGCGCGTGTCTCTGCAGCCTACAAGTGGACGTACTCCCAGATGCAGCCCAGCCTGCCTCTGCAGTACCTGGTCTGGGTCGGCTTCCCGCTGACTCTCATCCTCTTCAGCGCCCTCTTCTGCCACCTCATCTCTCCCCAGGCTGTTGGTAAGAACTCTCCAGCGGACGCCCCCCACGTCACCTCACGATCTCACTGTCCCGCTGACCCTTCCCCTGCACTCTCTCCCTGGCGTGACCCTCCTGGCAGCCCCTGCACCTGCTTCGCCACCATCGTCCCCACCACCGCCCTCTCCCTGCCCCCGTCCTCAGGTCCCCCGTCTGGGCGCTCATCTCCCTTTTAACCTCTGGCTCGAACCTGCGAATAATCATTTTGTCCCCCTGTTAGGATCTGGGATCCCCGAAATGAAGACGATACTGCGTGGGGTGATCCTGAAGGAATACCTCACCCTCAAAGCCTTCGTGGCCAAGGTCGTGGCCCTGACGGCAGGCCTGGGCAGCGGCATTCCCGTGGGGAAGGAGGTAGGCGGGAGGCCTGCAGGCAGAGGGTGGCTGTGGGCGCAGACGATGTGGGGTGGGGACGAGAGCCAGCGCCCCGCCCATGCACTGTAAGATGATGATTAGCAGCATCCCTGGCCTCCACACACTTCACACCCGGAGCAGCCCACAGGTGTGACAACCAGAATGTCCCCCAGGGGGCAGGATTCACCCCTTCGCCCCCAGGTGCCAGGTGAAGATCACTGCCTTAGAAATGCTCCAGACGAGTGCCCTTGTTATAATACGCAGACGGTGACACCTAGAAGGAGGCTGTGCTTTCTTCAAGGTTATACTCACACTCGTTCCTGTCCCACTATAGTCGATAATCCACGCTGCAGCCAGAGTCATCTTTTCGAAGTGGAATCAGTACTGTCTGACCTTTACTCGAGAACTCCTCATGGCTTTCCATTCTTAAAATAAAACCCACCCTTCTCACGGGCCCTCGGAGGCCTGCAGTGGCCTGGCTCTTGTCTGTTTCTCTTCTGTCCTCCCAGGCTGCCCTTCACTCACCACGTTTGAGTGACAAGGCCTTCTTCCTGTCCCTCAGCCATGCAAGCTTGGCCCTCCCCCACCCGCTCAGGGTCCGGCACTTGCTGGGCCCTCGGCCTGAGACATTGTCCCGACGCCCCCGTGGCTCAGGCCCTCATTTCAATAAGGCACTACAAAATTGCAACCTTCTCTGAGCACCTCTAAACAAATCCCACCCTTGTCCGCCTTGGGTCTCTCTGTCCCCTTGCTCTCCCTCCATTTCTTCCTGCCCCTTGGAATTTGCTGACATGATAAAATACCAGCGCATCACCTCCCTTCCTCCCCGGGACGAAGCTCTGTGAGAGCAGGACCGCTGTCTTACTCACGGCTCTGTTTCCAGGACCTAGTACGGTGCCTGGAACAATAAGTGTCAGTCCAGGGAATGCCTCGAAGGCTCCCCCCTGGACCCCTGCTCCTGACCCCTCCCTTCCCCCTCTCTCCCAGGGCCCTTTCGTCCACATCGCCAGCATCTGCGCTGCCATCCTCAGCAAGTTCATGTCCGTGTTCTCGGGGGTGTACGAGGTAAGGCTGAGGAAGGAAAATGAGGCAGGGGCCGTGTGTCTTCAGGGCGTCGGGAAGGCTGCCTTGGCTCGGGGCTGGCCACGGTGCTGAAATGAAACGGGGCCTGGCGCTGCTCCATGCTCCCTTATTCTCCACACACACCCCACCGCCTGTCTCACCACCTGGACCGCCTGTGTGTCTGTCTAGTAACGCTCCCCTCCTTCCTGCTCTGCACCCCTGCATCGGTGCCTGCACACAGCCGGCTCCTCTGCTAACCCGCCAGGCCACACGCCCCGCCATATCAGCTCCCCTCCACGGTTCCCTCCTGTGCTGCCCCTGTCCCTTTGTCGTCCCCGACCCCACACCCCATCTTCCTCTGACTGCCCTCCACCCCAGCCCTCCGCCCTCCTCGCCCCGCGTGCTTCTCTGTTGCAGACCATGCCTGGGCAGCTTGACGTCCTGGTGTCGGCCTGCGCGGTGGGCGTGGGGTGCTGCTTTGCAGCCCCTGTTGGAGGCAAGTCCTACTTCCTCCCCATCTGGGTTGCCTGAGCACGACCCAGAAGCGGTTCTGGGTGGCTGCCACAAGCTTGGGGGTGGATGGGGGTGCTCGCTGACGGGACCGGTGAGTGGGCATTCAGAAAGTGACCCTCGATCCCAGCTCCTGGTCTCCAGGCGCCCACACTTTTCTTCCAAAGGGCCATGAGTCCTTCTGAGGCCGGCGGCTCTCTCGTGTGGGTGTGAATGGAGGTGCTGCCCGTCTGCATTACTGTCCTGTCCCTCTTGCTGTTGGCACTCCTCCCCCGATTGTCCCTACCTCCAGCTCTGATGACCATTTATTGGCTCACATGCCCACCATGCATTTGCCTAACTTTTATTTCATTTTCTATGTTTGGCCTTGTGCTGTGAGGTCACTTCCTGTTTGCCAAACTCACTGAGTTTCTCCTGGCCTGAGAATCGTTGGGGGTACGGGGGGGAACCACTGTGATTGCCTGTGACTTAAGCCTGTTCTTCTGCCTTGTTCCCCACCCTTGCTTGTCCTCCTTTCCTCTCTCTGTGCCCCCTTCCCCACCCCTCCCATCTCTGTCTTGGTCTGTCGGTCCCCTAGTAGCAGCCATACTATTACACTGACATGCTGACGGTGGGCTGTGCCGTGGGCGTCGGCTGCTGCTTTGGGACACCACTTGGAGGCAAGTGACTTACTCCTCCATCCGTCCACGTGCCCGGTCTTGCCGCCTAAACAGTTGCTGTCAGCTTCCCCGAGTGTAGATGTTACCAGGTGGCATAGGGGAATAACCAAAAACATAGCTGACTTTGAGTGAGCGTTTACTGTGTGCAGGCGTCGTTCTAAGCACGTTACAGTTATCCTGCCGAAAGCTGTTTGAGATCGAGGTTACGGAGGAGAGAGGAGAGAACTGACTACAGAGAGAGTGAGCGAATTGAGCAAAGCTGGTTAGAGGCAAAGCCCGAAATTAACACCGAGGCAGGCTCCCGGGTCCCCTATGTACGTTAAAACCTTTTTATGTATCGTCGGATGTTTTTGCCTTCCGCTTATTACATCTGCTCACAGGGGACGCTGTGTACTTTCTTCGCCAATGGGAAACTTGCATTTCGTTGTGTGTATTTAAGGACGTGGGGGTTTAGGTAGACCTTATTTAGACCAGTGGCCAGTTTTAGATGAGGGCTGCTCGTGGGAGCCGAAGGATCATTGTTCCTCGATTGCAGTGTAAAGTTGAGTTTAGCTCCTTCTGCATGTGAGACAAGGGGGGGCCTTTCAGATCACTTTCCTTGTTCTGAGTGACTATCAGGCGGGCATGCTCAGAGAAAACAGTCGTGTGTGTTTATTTACTCATCAGTATCTTTTGTAACCAGATGCACAGAGCAGGGATTCTATGGACCAGTCCCTGGATGGATTCAAGGGCGACAAAAAGGACCCCAAGTTGACAGTTGAAACACATTTCAGGAAAGGCATATGCCTCTTAAACGCACCAGTTGCCAGAGGCACCTTTTCGGTTGTGAGAACGTGATGGGTCTTTTCGTAGAGGCGTCTTCAGGCAGCTGCGAATGGCTTGGCTCTGGAGAGATATGTGGATAAGCTTTTAGAGTTCATGACAACATGTCCTGTCACCTGTCCTGACACTGTGCCCGTGTGCACAGCGTCGGGAGATGAGGTCAGCAAGCACATCAGCTGGCATCCTGTTTGCTCTTCTGTTGTCAGCTCTCGTCCTCAGCATCACTGGTCCTCCTTAGTGAAGGGCAGTGTGTTTCACTTTCTACACACGCTGACTGCTCACACTTCCGTTCATACCTACTTTCACCTTTGTTTACTCTTTTGCCTTACATAGCTGGAAGAACTAAAGGACGTTTTTTAGACAGGTAGAGGTTTTTTTATTATTATTTTTATCAGATTCTTTGGAAGCGAAGAGGATCTGAATTTTCTGCATAAAAGGGGGCTCTTGCCACAGAAAATGTTAAGCATCGAAAAATTAAGGTGCCTTCTTTACGATGTTTAAGTGGCAAATCTTAGATGTACTTGCAAACGACAGTCCTTGACGGGGTTTATTTTACAAACATAGACTAATTCTAAAAGAGCAAATTAGTATTGCGATAACTTATCCACTATCTAGTCTTAAACTCTTACACCGATGAAAGAGACTGCAACATTCTACCAAAATGACAGACAAATTCTTGCTTCCGTTAGGTGCCCCCTGAGCTATGTGCCCTCTGGGGACTGTGCGGGATCCTATGCCCTCAAAGTGCTCACCTTGAAAGGGTGGACAGACAGGCGAGCAAACCATCACTCACAGAAGCACCTCCACGGCAGCCTGGGCAAGTGCAGTGGGAACCTCGGGCGAGGCTGCCTCAGAGGGAATCGTGGTGGCAGTGGCAGCTTTCCACAAGAGACGGTGTTTGGTCTGAGACTTGAGCCATAAGAAGGAACTCGGAGGGGAAGACAGGGCAGAAGAAACGGCGTTTTGCACAGTCAGCATCTGGGGACTGTAATTAGAGTCGATGAGTGTTGCTGGAGGAAGCAGGGGGAGGAGTAAGAGGAAATGAGTCTGGACAGGTAAATGAGGGCTAAATCACGAAGGTGCTCGTGGGTCATGCAAAAGAATGCAGATGTTATTCTCAAGGCGAGAATTTGCCCGAATGTGTTTTTACAGAACGCGGTTCTTTGTGGTATTGATAGCTGGACCATCTGAGAAGGGTTCCGAGGTCAAGTAAGCTGAAAAATGTTGTGTCGGACAAGAGAGTTTTTGAAACTGGAAAAATTATCAGAATATTAGATGTGCCGGCAAGCATTGTGACCAGCTACAGTGCGGCTCCAATTCGATATCTCCCATGGAATCCCTTTTGCAAGGACTTGGTCGTGGACCTGGCTCTGGGAGATGCTATCATGGACAAAGGGGAGCTGTGGAAGGAAGTGACGTGGACAGCTCTGCACGGTCCTCCAATCCCTTTGGCATATGCGTGCAGCACAGAGCTGGCCTGCGATTGACAGGATCGATCCAGGATGAACAAGAAGACCATTTTCATGGTCCTGGTGCTAGGTGATGAGAGACTGAACTGGGCAGAGGCCAAAGAGAGAGAGAGAGGGATGAAATATATGGGCAAGAGACAGTAAAACTGATGTGACCTGGATTTTACGGGAGGCTCTGAAGGGTGAGGGAGAGGGAGGACTCCGGGCTATCGCCCAAGCCTGTAACAAGGGAAGTTTGGTGAAGAGTGGTGCTTCGTAACCGCGAGGGGGAAAGCAGGAAGAGAAACAGGTCTGGGGAGTGGATAGCTTTCACTGCGAACGCATGGAGTTCGAAGATCCCGTGGCATAGCCAGGTCCTATCGAATACACAGCTGGGTCGGCGGCGAGGCTGAGGTTCAGGAATTGGGCTGAAAACGTAGCTTTGTTCAGCAGCAGCCTGCAGGTGGGGGCTGAATCCATGGGCGTAAATGAACTTGAGAGAGAAAGCGTATCTGTGCGTAGCAGGAATAGAAGAGCAAGGACAAGGCCGTGGGTCGTGGGCTGGGCAGAGACGACAGGGGCAGAGGAGAAGAATGAAGAAGAACATCCAGGATGGGAGAAGAGAGCGAAACCACAGAACCCAAGAGACCAGAGCGTTTCCAGAAGCTGTTTGTGTTTTCAATGCCTTGTTTCTTTTCAGTAGCACATTTTCTGTTTGGCTCGGGCTGATATTAAAATTAGTTCTCATTCCTGAGTCTACAGTGACAGACTGTTAGGGGAAGCGTCCCAGAACTACATCGTGGGGAAGGAAATCGAGCCTAGAATTAAAAAAAAAAAAAAAAGGTTATAAAATATTCATAAGTTGGATAGTTTACACCCAGACTAAATCAAAGCCAACTTTGGTTCTCTTACTGGTAAAGAAGAGGAGGGAGACTTTCTGCACCCATTCTCTGCCGTGTCGAATCCTCCTCCTAGGGCGAGGAGCAGAAGGGCGGTTGGCAAAGCGCTGTCTGCCCCACATTCCACATCTTCTCTCTGTTTTCTGAAATTCCACCCATCCTATCCTCTTCCGTTCTCTTTCTTCCCTCACCTCCCTTCCCCACTCCCCTGCTCCTCTCTCTCCTCTCTCCCCCTCTCCTCTCTTTTCCTGTTCATCCGTAGAACAGGCATTGAGCCTGCTTATGTACCAGGCACTGTGTTAGGTGTTAGGGTCCCGGGGACTTTCCGTCCCAATAGGGGAACGCAGAGATAGATGTAAACTAGTCACTACATCGGACAGTGGCAGGTGCTCTGATAGTTCAAAACACAGAGGACGAGGTGAGGGCGGGCCCTTTTTTTCTACCTGAGGAAGGGGATGAGGATGGCTTCCCAGAGAAGGTGACATCTGAGCTGACCTCTAGGAGTCTTCTGCCAAAATGCTGCCACTGTTCCATGATGGAGAGTCACTGTTAGGCCACTCTTCCCGGTGACTGTCTCTTCACTGTCACCTATGGAAGAGAGGGGCGGGGGCCCTGAGGTATTTAAGAGATGTGGCTTTGAATATGCAACAGGGAAAAGAAAGTGGCTGGGGGGTGAGGTGCCACCTGAAGAGGAGAGAAGGTGGGGGGAGGCGGTCATTATTGGCCAGAAGCCGTTCGCCATGGAGAGAAAGGGGGAGACCAGGCTTCGCTGTTTCACGTTCTGGGGGCCAGGCCTCTCCTCTATTCATCTAATGATGTGCTACATTTTCTCTGTTTTTTTGATAAAGAGGAGGCTTAGCTAGGTTTTAGGTAGTTTTAGGTAGTTTTAGGTAGCTAGGGGTTAGGTACTTTTTACTTTGCATCTAATCAAAGTCCACTCCCTTATTCTTCATATATTTAAAATTTGTCTTAGCATCTCTTGAATCTTGCTTTCTGTGCCCTCAAAAAAAAAAAGTTCCTAGCTTTGTCCCTACCAACCTTTGCTGTTTTTCTTCATCTCTGTTTCCCTGTTTTCTGCTCGGGTATCTGTTCTCAGAAAGAATGCTATGTAGGACTATTATTCATTAGTTTTCCTCTACCTCATCCACCTTCTTAAGTATAGTTATTTTTAACTTCTAGCCTCTTGGTTTTTCTCGCTCTTATGGTCGTTTTAAGTCAAGTTTTTAATATTAACTTTAAAAAAAAATGGTGAATGAATTCTCAACTCTCTTTTCTTGGAATACTGAGTACTGCCAGCTCTGTGAAGCCCTTTCCTATTTATTTTTCCTTTTTTTAACTTTTTTTTTCCCAATTACAGCTGATATTTGATATGACTTTGTATTAGCCTCGGGTGTACAGAATAGTGGTTAGACCCCTACTTATTTTCCTTGTTTTGTTTGGATGAAGCTGTACTAGGGTCCCCGGTGGATGGGAGGAGGGAGCAAGATTGGAGGGGCCACTGAAGAGGGTCCCCCAGTAACTCTAGGGCTCTGCTTGGCAGCTCTGAGGAGCCTCTGTTCTGGGTGATGTCTCTCTCCTAACTCTCCTGCCGAAAATTTTCAGTGACCCTTTGATCCCTGGGAATGTCTGACAAGTGTGAATCTCACCCAATCCTACTTGTTCTGGAGAGGGCACACCCACCTGGTCCCCGTGGGTTCAGGGTCCCCCATGTCCCATCATCTCTGTATCTTGTCAGACCCCCATCCCCCCGCCTGCAAAAAGCTGCTCCCGGGAGCGGGTGCGTGGTCTAGAGCAGGCGCTCCAGGAGGCCATTCCTTTCCACCTCCGTGTCCCCTCGTGATCCAAGCTCAGGTCGGCGGGCTGGGAGCGTGGGAGGGAGCCTTCAGCCTTGCGTGCTCCTGACCCCACTGCCGTGGCCCGACAGGAGTGCTGTTCAGCATCGAGGTCACCTCTACCTACTTTGCCGTCCGCAACTACTGGCGAGGGTTCTTTGCAGCCACGTTCAGCGCCTTTGTGTTCCGCGTGCTAGCCGTGTGGAACAAGGATGCTGGTAACGGGGGCGCTGGGGGAGAGGCGTGACGCAGGGAGGGGGCCCTGGGGTGGAGGCGAGGTGCAGGGAGTGGGTGGGGGGAGGAGGAGGCGTGTGACGCACGGAGGCTCGTAGGGAGGCTCGTGATGGGACGCGGAGCGGGGCGCGGAGCGCGGGGCAGCACAGAAAAGGGACTAAGACCCAAGGGTATAGGACCGGTGGCGGAGTAGGGGACTGTGGCTGTGCACACGGAACAGAAATTAAATAGGAAATTGAATAGCAGACGCTGGGCCTGGCGGGAGGAAGGAGTTGATGTTTAAGGCTGGCGGTCCCCAGCGGCCTCCGGCTCCCGTGCGGTGGGTTTGTGCGAAGCTCCCTCCGTGACCCTCGGCCTTTCTCTGCTACAGTCACTATCACGGCTCTCTTCAGAACCAACTTCCGAATGGACTTCCCCTTTGACCTGCAGGAGCTCCCAGCCTTTGCCATCATCGGGTGCGTGGGGTCACCTCCTCTGGGAGTGGTGGGCTTTCGATTGCAGGGGACCCAGGCGGGGAAGAAGATGGGGAGGACACAGCTGGGGGGAGGCGGGTAGAAAGGGAAGGAGGTCGCCTGGTATTCGTTCCCCCCATGGCTAGAACCGAGAGGTGAGGGAGTCATCTCTGTGTCCCACGTACACCCCCCCAGGATTTGCTGCGGGTTCCTGGGAGCTGTATTTGTGTATCTGCACCGCCAAGTCATGCTCGGGATCCGAAAGCACAAGGCCCTCAGCCAGTTCCTTGCCAAGCAGTGAGTCACCAGCCTGCCCTCGCCCTCCCCACTCGCCTCCTGCTTTCTGCAGGAGCTCCTCTTCTTCAGCCTCTGAGGAAGGCGTCGAATGCCTTTCCATGGCTTGGAGTCGAGTACGGGAGCCCTGATGCCCCGTGCGGGGAGCGCGGGGTCTGGTGTCCCCTTTAAAGATGGCGTTTGGTGGAGAGGACGTGCTGTGCGTAACGAGCTGAGCCTAGGTGGGACCGCAGGACGCTGCAGCCTGCCGGCAGTCAGCGTGCTGCCTGCCCTCCGTGGGCTGGCGAAAACTCAGGAGACAATTCATTCCATTCCTTTTTCAGCCGCCTGCTGTATCCCGGGGTCGTCACCTTCGTCATCGCCTCCTTCACCTTCCCACCAGGAATGGGTCAATTCATGGCTGGAGAGGTCAGCTCTAAGGGGGGGCCTAGGGGTGGGAGTCAGGTCCCTGAACCCACGACAGGGACGAAGCTGGGACCTGGGAGCATGGAAAAGAGGAAACAGCACGGATGTCCCTTGGGCTTCTGAGCACATGCACTTTTTTGCCCGAGGGTAGAACCCGTCCCTGAGAAAAGAGCAGGAGGGACCCTTAACAAACGAGACGGGGAATCAGTTCTCTAAAAAGAGGAAGCACCGAGCATCTCTGGGGAACTGACCCCTTTGCTTCCTCCTCTCCCAGCTGATGCCTCGGGAAGCCATCAGCACCCTCTTTGACAACAATACGTGGGTCAAACACATAGGTGACCCCGAGAGCCTGGGCCGGTCGGCTGTGTGGATCCACCCACAGGTCAACGTTGTCATCGTCGTCTTCCTCTTCTTCGTCATGAAGGTACCTCTGCCAACAGGCCAGACCCACTAAGCTTCTGTTTTCATCCCAGGGTTTGCATAGGCTGGGACAGGGTGACGCTGCGTCTGCTCTTCACCCAGCCTGAAAAGAAATAGCTCGGAAACCAGAGCATAAGCAAATCGCTCCTGTGTACATGTGAACTATATTTAGGCGAATTGTTCCATTCATGTCAACCTCTAGACCTTGCCTTCCAAAGGTTCTGCTTGCGAAATTATTGAGACATCACAGCAGCCGAGTAAACAAAGACGAGAAGGAGTTTAGCAATGGAGATAATTGTTTAAAAACCTCAGATAAATTAACCAAATCCCCCACGTATTAGATGATTAAGCACGCCATTCTCCTTCTATCTGATTATCCATTTTGAGATAATTTGCATATCCCTTTTCCCCCCAGTCTAGTGGGTAATCTCTTTTCTAGACTTGCAAAAGAGATTAAATATTTAAATCAACTTTATTAGTGACTACAAATAATTTGTATCAATGTTATTATCCTCTGTTTAGGTAGTGAGCCTGTGAGAATTTTGCCATTCCCAACCACTTCCTTCTAACTCCAATCAGGAAACGAAAGCTGATCTCTTTTTGCATCATTTTTTTTTTCTCAGACCTGCCCATCAAAGGTCACATGTTTGTAGACTTCCCAGTGACCACCTTATACAAAGATATTGTTATTTCCACCCCTGGTTGTGACACTGATTGCAATTGATGATTGCATTTTTTTTTTTTTTTGATGATTGCCTTATTACGAATAGTATGCCTTGCCTGAATGAACATTTTACTCGGCATTTAAAAGTCCATCCACACTGAACTTTCATGCTTTTGAACACCTTGCTATCAACTTAGTCTCGTTACTTTTTATGAGTCTATATTTCCTCAGGATATGAGTCACAAAGTGACATTTACATTGTAATGGCTGTAGTGAGTTCATTTATTCATTTAGTCGATAAATGTTATTATATACCTTCTAGCTCTCTGATATGTAATGCTTAATCATTGATTTTTGACACATCTATGCTTCAGGTTGAAAACAATTGTTTAAAATTACTTCTCTGTGTGTTGGTACTCATTTAATGTGCTTGTCAATAGTCTTACTATTAGGGCTGCCTGGTCCTTTACACACCAGGTTCCAACACTATAACTTACATTCTTAGGATTTGCTGGGGTTTCTAGAAGCCATATTTGTATATGTTCTTCCCTATTTCACTTCAGGTAGGTCAACTGGGTCTCTAGTGTCCACATTTTGCATACTCATGTTATTAATTATATCTCTTTTATTTTGATTATAAATAAGTTCTCAGTGTCTTGTTAGGGATTTTATTTTTTTTTTGGACTTTCATCATAGAGTTCATTTTTCCTAACTTATAAATCCTAACTTCCCATAATTGGTTAAGTATACGAAGCCATCTGTAGTAACCAAGTACAAGTTTTGGTGGCATCTCAAAATAATTGTCTTTTATTCCCCTAGACCAAACTATAAGGTAACTTTGGGATCACATCTGCTTTTAAAATGTCAGGCTTTTGAAATTTTTTGAGGAACAAAATATTGTATTTTTTCAACATTCTTCTCACACCTCACTTTATCTGCTAGGATTCCCAGGAATATATCTGGATTCCAGCTCACAGATTAGAGTTTACTCCAACAAACCTACTGGATTACGTAGAAAGACTCACCTGGACGTCACTGTTATTAACTTCTCACTGAATTACACCCCTGATAGTCTTTACGTCATACGTTTATCAAGAAAAGAAATTCACACACCTCCTGGGCTGTATTTCAAGCCCAACCGTTTGCAGCAGGCCTAGAATATTCTATAATATTAATGAACATAAAACCGTTCATTGCTATAAATCCATGTTATGACTTAGCTGTCTCCAATTCTGGCATTTTTCACTGTTCTATCACTGGACACATAGGCATACTCTTATTTTTTCCAGAGTGTGGGCAACAGGTTACATAGCCAAATAAAAATATAAAAGTGGCTAAAGCTACAGATAAGATCTCAGTTCAGATAAAATCTCAGTTCCGATCTTTTATAATATTGAGAAGGGAACTTGCATCTTCCTCAATCTTAAGCCATTGAAAGTATCATCATGTGAGTGAGGAGCTTTTAAGATGAGTGTGAATGGAATTACAACTTCCCAGTTTCCGTTTCAGTAAGTCTCACCCCATTACCTGGTATGTGGAGTTCTCGGCACAGCCTGAGGCTCTGTCGTTTTTTTTTGTTTGTTTGTTTGTTTTTTGTCAGATCTTCATATCCTCCTTCTCGTGAAAGGTCTGAGTGCAGTGGAATCTGTGGTCTTGTTTCCCAGTTCTCTGGAATTGAGTATTTAAAACCTTGGGAGTTATTTGTGTCCAATGTCAACTTTCTTTCTGGATCTTTCTTTTCAAGAACTAATAGCTCAAAAGTTGGCCAATCTCATGTCATTCTTTGTGCTGTAGGATTTGCTACTTCAGAGTCCTCTGATCCTGATGCTGTTCTTACACATCTCTTGGAAGATAATCTAAAATTCATCCTCTGATATCAGACCTATCGGCCACCTGTTGATCTGTAGTACTGGAGCTTTTAGATTGACCCGAGCTTACAAAAATCCCTAATGGCTTTTCAAGATCCCTTCTGTACATATTCCAAAGAGAATAGATCAAGGGGTCTCAAACTGTTATAGGTCAGAGTCACTTACGAAGCTTAAACCACAAGTGCTTAGAAGTCTCTCCAGATACTCTGATGTGGTGGTGTCTGGTCGTCTATAGTTTAAACAAATTCCCCATGAGCATTACCATTGGGTGTTTCAGCAAATGTTAACTCTGAGAAGCCTTTTCTGCTTTGCACAAATGCTAGTTGACCAAGCTCTCTCTTCCCTTCTTTCTTTCCTTCCTTCCTTCCTACTGACCTACTTACCTCCCTACATCCTACCTACATCCTACCTACATGTACTGAGCACTGTGCCAGTGCAGAGAGAAGGCAGAGATAACAAGATATACTCGTGTTACACACTAAAGGAATTCTCAGTCTATATTCTCTTCATTTGTACATTCAACTTTTCAGTTCTCAGCTGTTTTAGACAGTGATATTTTGACATGAAGAAGGATGTACTTTGCCTCATCTCAGAGTTTCTGGGATGACACCTTCTCAGAACCTTTGTCACTGCCTCTTGAGGTCAGCCCTGGCTCACGGGAATTCTTTCTGAGGTTCGAGAAATGAAGACATTTATTTCTCGTTTGTTTGCAAGGCAATTGGTGCAGTTTCTAGATTGTAAATATTTTGATCCTGGCAATTTGTTCTGACCTTGAGTTGTTATCTTTCACCAAATTAGATTGGAAGTGATATGCAAATTTATTGCTTAATCTATACATTGTCTCATTTTTAAATTTCCTTTACAGATATTCCAAAAGTTCAACCACTGCTCCTTCTCTCCACTCTATTTCTCAGTTCTTTTGCGTTCTTTGCCACAAAAGGCACATATTGCTTTTTCTAAAATTATCCCAGTTTTTATGAGAACACTACCTGACAGAGTTGGCCTTGGAGAGCTTTTCTATCAAACCGGCTGACTCACCTGGCTTCCTCAGGGTGCCCTTCCAGTACGGCCAGCCCAGATCTGATTCTTTGATCCTTTGTTCAAAGTGATTTGCTGTCATAGGAAATGTCTCAGGCTGGATAGTCTTCTCTGCAGGACCCCCATCCCCACCCCCAGGTTCACCATATGTAAATGGCTTTGTAAATGACCATATGGAAATTCAATTAGTCACAGAGTAAGTCACTAAGACTTCTAAGATGTCTGCTACTTAGAACTGGGGATCCTCTTCAGAAACATAATCTGACCAGAAAAAAAAGTGTCTTTCAGCTTCGGAAGTCTCAGGCTGCTGTGCTGAGGTGACCTTTGGAAGTTAAGAGAGTGTATAGTGGGCGAGGGCCCTCCCTTTTGGGGGCAGTGACAGAGGAAACCTCTGGGGCCCCCCTCCTTGGTCTAGACTGCTGAAGGGCAACTAAGGTCAAATACAGAAAGGTGTGGAGTGAACCACCTGCAGAAATTTTCTAGTAGTGTTGTCTTTGGTAATTTCTTGGCCTGAAAGCTCCAAGTATTTCTGGTTGTGGAGGGAAGGGGACAGACAGGATGGCTTCCAGGAGGGAAAGCCATCTCCGGATTTCTGTGACTCTCGAAGCAACAAGGAGGATAGTGGGGAGTGGGCTGGGGGTGCACATGTGTCTCGGGTCTAGTGGAGAGGGTGTCCTGACGCCTCTTTCTGCCCCAGTTCTGGATGTCCATCGTGTCCACCACTATGCCCATTCCCTGCGGAGGCTTCATGCCTGTGTTCGTGCTGGGTAAGTTCCTGTGGGGAGCCTGCAATCCTGCTGTTAGCTGCAACCGAGGGAACTGGGGAAGTAAGGAAAAGCCTGGAATGCTGGAAGCTTGTGTTTGGTCTTCGCACCCGAGAAGGGATGAGCTCTGAAAATGGACAGCGTAAGGAACTTGCTGCCTCTCTCAACACCTTCCTGCCTTGTGTCCTCCCTCTAGGAGCTGCGTTTGGAAGGCTGGTAGGCGAGATCATGGCCATGATTTTCCCCGAGGGTATCTTATTTGATGGCATCCTCTACAAGATCCTGCCTGGGGGCTATGCAGTGATCGGTGAGACACATCCCACCCTCCTGTAACCAAGTACCCGAGGCCCTTGAACGCCCACACTCAGACTCTCCCATGACATCTTCATTCCAGGCTGCACAGCATGGCTTTAATTTAAGGCTGTTTAATTCAACTTTTACTCAGATAATCAGCCCATTCACATTTATTGAATGTCTATGAGACTTAGTTTCTTCATGTAGAAAGGGATTAAAAGGATTAAATGAAATAATAGGGATGAGAGTACCTAGAATTACATCTCAATGTGTGGTAAGAGTTTTGTGTTTCTTTTTTCCTTCCAAAGAGTCATGGAAACGATATTGCAGGTGACTGGCTTGGCCACCTTCACCTTGCAGATGTGCTAATATTGACAGGACCCAAGAGCACATGACTAATGGCTACGAAGCATGGGCTCTGGACTCCTCTCTGCCACTCATCCCCTGTGTACAATTTAGCTGCCTTTCTGAGCTTTATTTTTTTGGTTGTTCTAAAGTGACTTCTGAGATAGCGTACAGCCTTCACATTGTGAGAGTCTGTGATTTCTTTCTTATTAGGTCTGTTATCCCATCCAACAAAAAACAGCATCTAACACAGTGACAACAAGTACACTCTCCAGAACTGCTATGCTTCCTCCCTCCCTCCCGTCTTCACCGAAATCCCATAAAGTCCAAGGCCGTGCCTCCCCCAGATTCAGGAGCGCTACCCAGATTTCCTGCTCATATGATGACCTTACTCTGCCATAAATTGTTGAGTCAGAACCCGAGGTCCGAAGCAGAATGCCGTCACTGGGTTTTAAAATGCTCAGTTAAGAAGGATCCAGACTTTCGAAAACAAGGAATAGATAGATAGGACGTCACCATCTTCATTTAATACATGAGAATTCGGGTACCGGTCAATGATTTTGTGACTTATCAGGGTCATAGAAGGGAGATCGAAATGATGATTTTTCTAACAGTTCAGCATTCTAGCCCCTACTCTCAACCAACGGCGTATTGGCACGGACGAGGGTCACATCTCCTCATTCTGTGTCACTCCCGTCACACCCCCGCGGACCCCCCAGGCCGTGGCAGCTCTGGCCCACCAGTGCGTTCCTGTGTCTCCTTCCAGGGGCAGCAGCCCTGACCGGTGCCGTGTCCCACACCGTCTCCACAGCTGTGATTTGCTTCGAGTTAACGGGTCAGATCGCTCACATCCTGCCCATGATGGTGGCCGTTATCTTGGCCAACATGGTGGCCCAGAGCCTGCAGCCTTCCCTCTATGACAGCATCATCCAGGTCAAGAAGCTCCCCTACCTGCCTGACCTTGGTTGGAACCAGCTCAGGTCAGGGACACCCGCGGGAATTAGTTCAGCTCTGACGGGGTGCGGGCGGGCGGGAGATTCTGGGGTTGAGATCGATGTTAGGGCCAGTGTCCGGAAGGCTGCTTCCTACTCGTTTTCATATTCCCATGTGCTTGATAAATACTGTGAGTGATCCGTGCATGGAAAACCCCATGGGAGGAATGGAAGGGACATCAAAGGGACAGGCCTGGGGCGGGGCTAACCCCCTCACGGCCCGCCCCCAACACTTTTTCCCTCCATACATAGCAAATTCACGATCTTTGTTGAAGACATCATGGTACGTGACGTGAAGTTTGTGTCGGCCTCTTGCACGTATGGGGAGTTGCAAACCCTGCTGCAGAGCACCACGGTCAAGACTCTACCGCTGGTCGATTCAGAAGGTCAGTGGGGGGAAGGAAACCAACTCCTGAGCTCGAGGCTGGACCTCGGGGTCCACGGAGGTGGGGTGAGGCACTGTGGCCTGGTGCTCGTCTGTAGGGGCCGCGGGGTCTGCGGCAGGAGGCCCAGCCTGGGCTCCTTAGAGAACAGGATCATCCTCGAAGAGGGGAGAATACAGCTGGGACAGAAGCACAGGAAGACAGGAGCCCCCAGTTAAGGGAACGCAGTTAGTTCTCATTATCTGCTGCAGTTATGTTCCGTAAAGCCGCCATGAACTCTGAGTTAAGGACACGACCCCAAATTGCTCGTCTGGGCCATGCGGGGTTAGGTTCCCGCAAGTCTCTGGCCACCTTTTCTTCAGCTAATCAGGGCATAAATGTGTGGCATGTGTGTTTCTCTTTTAAAGACACCTTATTGACTATATGTGGGTCATGCCTGAACAAAACTCATCTGACACACGTATTTTCCCCCATAAGGCACATTATAGCCTTTATGCTTGGGGGCAATTTCAAACGGCAAAACCAGCAACATAAAACACATAAAAGCCAAAAATGTAGCATTAAATGGACCACAGAAGGAACACTTGTTTGCAACAGGTGAACCGAGAAAAAAGAAGGCGGAGCCTCACTTAGTTGGACCTCAGATGGGAATGTGGGTGCAGGGGGGTGATTCAGATTTTTTGTTGCTCCGCACGTGTCTGTGAATGACAGCAGGAGCAGCGTGAATATTGATTTCTGGTTACAGATATTATTTTAGCCAGTAGAAGAATTCGCAAATAGGGAATCCGCAAATAATGAGGTTTCGCTGTACATCCGACGGCCCCGTACGTGGTTCTCCTTTAGATACGTGGCTAATCGGTAGCCATTCTTTAATGCCCTGTTCGGGAAGCCCATGAAACCGCCCAGGTGAAGGGGAGGATGGTTTTAGTCAGCAGCGATTCCACAGCCCACCTCCTTCACCTCCTTTCTGCCCGCCTTGGGCACTTAATCCTGCTCTGTGTCATTTCCTCCTGTGGTTTGTAGATCTGCGTGCGTCTAGCCTTCCTCACTAGATTGGGTGTTCTCAAGGATAGACGTTACAACTTCTGCCTCCCTCGGACTGCCTCCTCGTAGGTAGTTACTAGATAATAACGACTTGCCTAATGTTTGAATTCGTGGAATAGAGAAGCATCACAGAAGGCCATCTGGAGCCATTAAAATTGTCAGTTCTGATTTTAGATAATCAGAGTCTCCCAATGGCTCAAGTTAGGTTGGTTTTATTTTATCCCAAATCCCAGATACCTTCTAAGTGGGCAATAAAGCAATGTCTCCTCCTTGGAGCAAGAGAACAGGCAGAGAAGAGCAGGGTTTTCTGATAATGACTAAGACTTAACCATAAGGTTTATCTCAATGCATTGCTGCGATTTTATGGCCTTAAAACTTAATGAAAATGTTAATTACAGCAGCAGCATTTCGACCTTCCCGGGAAATGTAGGCATTTTATTTATATCCTAGAAGGACACAGAGTCTTTAAGTGATTAAACGCCAGCTATCCTTGTAGACTTCTCTCGAAGTATATTCACATCTCAGCCTACGTGAATGGCTTTTAATGTTTCTTTTTAGGGAGCCGGGGTTGATTAGTCTATTTTAATACCAAGTTCACCTACTTGCAAACAGGCTATACAAAAATAAGTACAAATTAGCACCAATTAGTGTACTATCAACTGGGTCTCTAAGTGCCAAATGGGTGAAATAGAAGGGAGGGAGGGAGTGGAAGATTTTTGGAGGGCACTGGTTTTCTGTCCTTGCTTTCATCCCGCTGAGCGGGGTGGAGTCGGGGGGCTGGTAAGGAGCAGGACCTCAGGCTGAGCTTGGATCGCCCCCAGATTCGATGACCCTGCTGGGCTCCGTGGAGCGGTCAGAGCTGCAGGCCCTCCTGCAGCGCCACCTGTGTCCTGAGCGGAGGCTGCGGGAAGCCCAGGACCTGGCCAGGAAGCTGTCCGAGCTGCCCTATGACGGGAAGGCCGGGCAGGCTCGGGACGGGCGCCCCGGCTTCTCACCCCAGGGCCGGCCGGAGTCCTTTGCCTTTGTGGATGAAGACGAAGATGAAGAGCTCTCTGGGAAGCCCGAGGTGACCGAGCTGGACAGGGCCAGGGGAGCAGGAACGGATGGGGCAAAGGGAAAGTAGGAAGAGGGAGTGGAGATGCTGGTCGTTAGGAAAGTCAGAGACCAGTGCCCGTGGGTCCAGAGGGCTGAAGGAGATTAGGCTGCACATAAAGGTACTGACGGGAATCTGAAGGGACTTGGAATTCTGAACTGGGCAGGAGAATAGAATTAGATTTCCCAGGACATCAGCTGGTAAAGGCAGGAAAGCACTAGGCAGCCCCTTCCCCGGAACTGAGAATTTTTACTATTCCTTTCAGCTGCCTCCCCTTCCTCTTCCTCACCCCCTTTCCACTGTTTCACTGCCCCCCGAAGAGCCCAACGGGCCCCTGCCCAGCCACAAGCAGCAACCAGAAGCACCAGAACCTGCAGGTGAAGATTCTCCCATCATGCACCTTCACTCAGCCTGAGGGCTGCTTCCCTGAGGAGGGGAGAAGCTAGGGTGGCGGGAGGGGATTCCTAGTTGTTGAGTCTCCACGTTATTGCCATAAGAAGTGGGGAAAGGGCTGGTTTGGGAGGGTAGAAGAGAGGGCGTCTATGGCGGTGAGGCGCCTGGGAAGTACAAACCTTTTGTGGCAAAGGGTCGGGGACCACATGGGAGCCCCTGACCATTTCCTCCCAGGATGGGTACTGCTTTGTTTCCATTTCCGTCTGCTCCCCACGCATCTCAGGTCCAAGACCCTCCATCTTCCGGTCCCTGCTGCGCTGCTTCTTGGGCAAAACTCGTCCCACAAAGAAGAAAACGAGCCAGGTGAGCGGCGTGCGGGGAGGTGACGGGGAATGGGAGCTTGTCTTTGAGGCGCGGGCTGCTCGTGGTCCTTAGATCAGGAAGGAAGGGTCCCCCCAAGGAGAGGTTTTCAACATATGAGAGGGGCGATGGGTTGGGAAGCAGGCATCCGTGGCCCCGGCCAGGAATACGTGGCGCTGGTTCCATCGGGAGAGAGCTTGGACCTCGGTCTTTCTTCTCCAGGATGCAACGGAGCTGGTGGATAACATGTCACCCGAGGAGGTGAGTGAGGGACACGGCAGTCTGGGGTGGGGGTTATTCCGTCAGATGAAGGTAGCGCTCATCTTTTCCTGCCTTCTTCGTCGCGTGGTTGTAAGTATAAGAGGCGCATCTCTTATACGCGGGAAGCGTTTTGAGAGATGGGAAAGGAGGTACCATTATGGGGAGAGGGGTGGGCGCGCCGCTCAGAGGTGGGGGGATCTGGCGAGGTGCTCGGGAGGACCGTCATCACTTCAGAAGAGGGACGTTGTGCGTCTCCACGTGTACATAGGTGGTGCCAGGTGCTTAGACGAGCTTCGGGCCTTTGAGACGTTAAGGGTGTTCTAGACCCGGCCAAGGCTGTGCAGAGGGGCCGACACTAGCACTAACACAGCACCAAAACTAGCAAGGGGGTGGTGACTGCCCGGTGCAGGGCACTCCACCGGTCAGTCAGGGCCCCGAGCCAGTGGACAGCTGGAGAGCGCCAGGAAGCGAGACTGGGAAGAACCACAAACTGAAGACAAATATTGACAGAGCGGCCTCCTGGGGACGTACGCCCGTTTTCCGAAAGCGTTGGGTTCTCAAGGCCAGGAGAGAGAGAGAGCTGAGTGCACCGAATGGGCTCGGCTGTGAGGAGAGAGAGAATGTGGAGCAGTGACTGGGGACACAGCTGACGGGAAGGCACCCCCCCATGCGGGCCTGGAGACACGACACGAGAAGACGACGAAAGCCATTAGCAGCCCTTCCATTTAGCGAAGGAGAGTGCAGGCTCGCTGTGACGGCTGAGAAAGTAGAACTTTATAGCCAACGAACCCGTAATGGATGTTATTTTCCAATAAACATCTCCTTGGGCATCCAGAATAAATATGCGCTGAAAATTAAAAGCACTCCAGGGTTGGAGGAGGTGGGGTTGGGGAGTGACGAGAGAGAACGGAAGCCTCCGCCTTGTTCCCACGCCACCCCTCCTAACACGTACACTGCTAATAAACGACTTCTGGAAACATGGAAAAGATGATCACGGAGGAAGAAGAAAAACCATTTCTTCTGCCCACAAGCAGGAATCAGCTGGGTCATCACGGCAATTAAGGAGTGCGTTGCTAGGGTGCTAAAACCATATAATAATAATACTTTTTTTTTTAATGCACCAAAGAGAGAAAGCTGGCTCGTTGAGCAGGGAGGCTATTTATGACCGCTGGAAATAAAAGTGCAGCCAGGGATAAAAAAGAAGATAGATCGTACATTTTTAGTTTATATCTTTCCCCAAGAAGACTTTAGGCAGCTCCCATGTGACCCACTGACATTGTAGAGGTAAAAAAAAGATCCATCAGGAGTCAAAATTCAGATTATTTTGAACACGGGTTTTCGGGCTAGATCAAGGTGACATCCTTGGCAATATGGAAATAAGACCTATGAGAATAACACAAGAGTTATTATAGGTCTCCAGGAGTCCCTGCTATGACTTAATTCTGTTGCAGCGTTGGGAGTACACACAGTGGGAGCTCCAGTTTGTAACGGGCTGAGCTTTTTCAAGTTCAGAGGCAAGAGCAGACATCCTCTTCCCCGTGGGCAAAAGCTAAGGGGGTACGTGGAACACAACCAGCCGTCAGGGTCAGGAGCCTAGTCCCACCTCTGTGCCCACGGACTCCTCGAGCACACTGCGTTTCTGTCTCCTCCACCGTCCAACGGACGTAACGGTCAGGGGGTCGGAGGGGATTAAAGGAGAGAAGACGTGTGGAAAGCGATTTGAATAACGCCTGGCACAGAGGCAGTGCTTGGTACACGTGCGTTGGGAAGAGTTCTCTTGTCCTTGTTTCTTAAGGAAAGGCCAGGAATGGTTACAGGAAGGGACCAGGAGGACAGGACCAGCCAAACCAGAGATGGCAGGCGTCTAGCCCCAGTCCTGTAAATACATCATCTCCGCAACGTACCAGCTCAGAGGTCACTATCCCGTGTTATGAGAGGTCACCAAACCCCATGTGAACCTTTAGCAGGGAGAGATGAGAGT
The DNA here is from genome assembly GCA_004027375.1 of Macroglossus sobrinus. Taxonomy (NCBI): domain Eukaryota; kingdom Metazoa; phylum Chordata; class Mammalia; order Chiroptera; family Pteropodidae; genus Macroglossus; species Macroglossus sobrinus. Next base: position 9,648 of record PVKZ01006717.1, on the reverse strand, counting down.
CATTCTTGAAAGCCAGAGCTCCGCTGGATTGTTTGAAAGCTTGGGGATGTGGGCGTTGCGTCTGAAGTCAAGGGTCTGAGAGTTGGCCTTTGTGCTTTAATGCTTCCGTCATGAGCAAAGCAAACAAACAAGATGAACTTGCTCAAATGAACTAAGCACCACGTGACTCAGGACAGCTCTCCGAACCCAACCAATACTCTTACACGTGGTCTACAGCGTGAAGGGCAAACGTGCTTGTGTTTCCCCGGCACGCTGCCATCGACACCAGTGACACCCTCGGGGAGTTCACAGTCGGTGGGCGGAGGGGCGGCGATGCCGGTACGGGAGTGGGCACGGGCCAGGCCCTTTCCGGAAAGGAGAGCCCAGCTGTGGGAACTGGAAAAGGGGCAAAGCGCATTGGCCTGGGAGTGGCAGGAGAGCAGTGGGAGCGGGGTGGGCAGGCGAGGGGCACACAGCCCAGCCAGCTGGAGGTGGCGGGGTGAGTCTGAGGAGCCGGAAGCGGTCGGCTTTCACTGGAGTGGTGGGTACGACCAGGAGAACAGGGGAATATACCGGAAAGATGGGTTGGAAACAGGAAGTGTTTGGGGCACCAGGGGGTGGCCGAGGGAGAGAGAGGTTCCAGCGTCCGAAGCTGGACGTTGATTTGGGGCCAGGCAAGGGAGGGAAGGGCAGGGGCCTAGTGGCCCCGAGGGAAGGTCTGTGCTAGTCCATCACCTGTTGCAGGGTCCTGGCCTGGGGCTCAGAGGGCCGCTGGGGGTCACAGCCTGGGACCTGAGGTTGAAGGGGACGCCGGTGACGCTGGGTGACCGCCCTCCTCCGCCCCACAGGTAGAGGCCTGGGAGCAGGAGCAGCTGGGCCGTCCTGTCTGCTTCGACTGCTGCTGTATCGACCAGTCCCCTTTCCAGCTGGTGGAGCAGACGTCCCTGCACAAGGCCAGTCCTCGGCCACGCAGGCCACCACGCGGGGCTGCGGGGAGGGTGCGGGAGGGGCGGGGCCCGCCCGGTGCTGACCGGCTGCTCTTCCCACACAGACGCACACGCTGTTCTCGCTCCTCGGCCTGCACCTGGCCTACGTGACCAGCATGGGAAAGCTCAGGGGCGTGCTGGCGCTGGAGGAGGTAACCGCGATCAGGACGGGGGGACGGGGATGGGGTTGGCCCCTCACTTTGCTATTTCTCATGCGTTGCTTGGAGGAGGGGGCGGGGGGCAGCAGTCTGGGCGGGGGAAGAGAGGGGACTGCAAAGTCCATGTGGCCGCAGTCCGAAGGGGACCTGGATCTGCGTCCCAGATGCAGCCCTTGTGGTCTCTGGGGACCGGTGTGGGTTTGGAGTCAGGATTCGGGGCTTGAGTGACGGTTTTACAGGGGTGTACTATGGGTGTCCCCAGAAAGAGGGAAGAGACGGGAGGTGGCGGAAGGGGGCCCTAAGGTCACTAGGCAGGTGGCGGAAGGAAGACCTGGGTCAGGCGGGTCTCTGGGCACGACCCCTATTTCCTTTTCGCCTCTTTGGTCTGCCCGTCCTTCCTGCCCCTGACGTCTTCCCTGTTCTCTCCCCCCTGCCCCGTGTCTGTCTGTTCTTCTCCTCTGTTTCTGCCTCATCTTCTTTCCCTTCCCGATTCCACACCTCGTTCCCTTTCCCGCCCCTCCCCAGCTGCAGAAGGCCATCGAGGGGCACACCAAGTCGGGGGTGCAGCTCCGGCCCCCGCTGGCCAGCTTCCGGAGCACGACGTCAACGCGGATGACTCCTGGGGGCCCGCTCCCTCCCGCAGAGGCGTGGAGCCTGCCCGAGGAAGGGACTGGGGCCGATGGGCCAGACTCTGCGGCTCCTGCCTCGCCAGAGACCCTGGAGCCGGCCCCCTCCCCCGAGCCCCCAGAGCCCCCCGTCTCCTTGGCTCCAGCCGAGGTGGACGGCGAGCTGGAGGAGCTGGAGCTGGTGGAGAGTCCGGGGCCGGAGGAAGAGCTGGCTGACATTTTGCAGGGCCCCAGTCTGCGGTCCACTGATGACGAGGATGAGGACGAACTGATCCTTTGACCACCTGCTGAGACCGCCCCATAAGGCTGCCGAGGGGCCCAGGCCGGAGGGGATGTCCTTGCGTTGGAAGGAGGACACCAATGTGGAGTCTTTAAATGTGACAGTGACAGCCTTAGAGGAGGAGCCAGAATGTGGGCAGGGAGTAGCCTTGGTCAGTCATCTGGGCCGATTCCCGCAGACCCCCCAGCGAAGGGGCCGACACCCCAGGGTCCTGCTGGAGTTTCCCAGCGTGTGGGTGAGGGACCCCCTGCCTCTCCTCACTTCCCGCAACTCCCCGGGGTTCTCGTCCCCGCGGCTGCCTGGCCTTGTCCATCTGCCCTTCAGTCTCCGCGGCGAGTCAGGGGAGGCCCAGGACGACTGTGGCCCCGCGAAAGCCCTGTTGGCGGAGACGGGACCACCTCCACAGCCCCTTCTCCAGGGCCCCCACCCTGGTGGTCTCCCCACTTCCCCAGTCCCCTAACTTCGCCTCCAGACTCCATCTGGCTCCCACTATCGGTCCCCAAGCAAAGGCCAAGACTACGGCAGCAAAAGGCCAATCCCATGTCCCTGCTTGCCCCCGATTGAAGTATAAAATGTGGATAAAGAGCTTCCACCACTGGGAATCTGAGCCTTACCCACCCGAATCAGCGCCAGGGAGCCCATCATCGGCCTGTCGTTCCTGGACGTGGCCCCGGAGTGTCCCCAGGGTGTCCCAGCGCCCAGAAACCCTCACTTTGACACCTTCTTTTAGTCTTGTCCCCTCCCAGACCCGACGTCCTCCTCCTTCCCCTCCCCTGGGCCCAAGTCTCCTCCTTTCCCCAAATGAGACACTCGCAGCCAGAGGATGCCACCACGTCCTGTTTAGTGCCGGTGAACACAGCCTGGAGCCCTCTCCAGTTCCGCCCCTGCCCCCTCCCCAGGCCCTGAGAGAGAGGCTGCAGCCTGGGGAGGGGGCTGGCAGTGGGCGTTCGCGCCCCTGCCCGCGTGTATATAATCTATAATATTTATATATATTTATATATATACTTCTCTCTGTAATATATGTCATAGAACCTCTCTTGGGCCTGGGGTGGGGAATGTCACATTAAGAAAACATGCTAAGACTGGCCATAAAAATGGAGGTTCCCCCAGACCTGGAAGACAGAACAGGGGCTGAACAGGTGGGGGGCAGGGAGAGGGTCATAAACTCGTTCACCAAGATTCGCTCCTTGACACAAGGATAAGAAGGGGTGGGGGGGGGGTGTGGAAGGGGAGGAATGGGAGATTTGGGTTTTCCTTTAATAAAGTGAATTGAAAATAAAAGTGCACCCCTCCCTCCCCACCCCCACCAAAAGAAAATCATTTAGCAAGAGCAGTCTCATTCACAATAATGTAAAAACAGCCCCGGTCCGGACTGCTGCAAATCGTGCTGCACAGCCTGTAACCCCAAAGGAAAAGCGACCCTCCCCCGCCCCCGACAGCCTCTTCCTGCACATGCCCCTCCCCTCCCCCCAGATAGGCTACAAGCAAACCCCATGCACCCTGCCCCCAGCACCAGGGGCAGTTCCTCCCTCCAGAAGTCCCGAGAGGGTCCCAGGCCAGCTCCCTGGGGCTGCTCCCTCTTTGCAAATGCAGACCTTCCGCTGACCTCTGACCTGCACAGACACCAGCACCCCAGGGGGTGGGGGGACTGGGAAGTGGAGCCCCACCAGTGTATGAATTCTGCTCTGAATTTGGCTCATTCCTTCATCAGTCACCCTTGGGCAGGGACGGAAGGCAGGCTTCCTCGAGGAGCGGAAGGAGCACAGAGCATCCGTCTACCTTCCAGAACTTTCCCAAGGCCCTGAGCAAAAAGCAACTGTGACCAACGAGCTAGCTCACTCCCTGGAGGGGATGTCCAGTGTGGTCAGGGGGCAGGATGGGGGGCATGAAGGAGATTAGCCGAAGGAAAAGGTGGTGCATGGAGAAAGCAAGCTGCACCAGGCGAAGAAATGGGGACCCCCGGGGAGGGAATGGTGAAGCGTGCAAAACCCCGAGACCTGTGGCAGTGCAGGGTGAGGTGTGAGGCCACCTCCCAGAGCTGCTGGACGGGAGTCAGGGCCCGTGACCCAACACAAGCCACGTGCTCATCACGCCCACGTGCTTCCTCCAAGAACGGACCTCCTCCCCCCTGAAGACAGGGGTCCCCAGCCCGGGCAGCGTTCCAGGTGTGCCATGAAAGTGTGAACTCAGTTGGGGCGGGCAGTTTGGGACATAGGTGGGCTTTAACATCCCAACGCTCAACCTCCTCATTCCAAAGAAATAAATGGACATCTGGGGGCCGTGGCTGAGGGATGTAGTTCGTGCCCAGGTCTGAAGAGGCAACAGCGCTCCCTTCCTGGCAGAGGATGCGAGCCATGGGCTCCTGACAGGGCCTGAGCAGGACGCGAGGCCTTGGTGCTGGAGCCTCAGAGGAGAACAAGGGAAGGTGGCCAAGGAACGTCACGGCTGCTCTCTGCTACCCAGAGTCCCCCTCTGCGGGGAGCTACGGAATGAGGCCCCCCCCCGGAAACAGGGAGTGGCAGCGTGCTCCACGGCCAGCCAGGATCCCTGACAGAGGCCTTGGGGTTTTATCCGCTGCACACAGACGTTCCCACCGGAATGGAGACGGCATGGAAGGGCAAGCAGGTCCAGGGGCTTAACCATCACCGCGAGCCTGTCCCAGGAAGACGACGACTCTCATCCCCCACTCTGCCTCTGCAGGAGGCCTGAGGAAGGAGGGGACACCTGTGAGGCCCGCAGTCCCGGGAGGAGCTGAGGAAGGGGAAAAAGGAGCCGAGCGCCCACAGTGCTCCTAGGCAAGCGAAGAAGTGCCCGGCGGGGGGCCTGACAGCACCGGGCTCCTCCCCACTCCCTGCCCACTCGACCTGAGTCCCCGAGAAGTTATAAAAATGTAGAAAAGGCAAAGAGAAAAGTGTAAACAGCTCCAGAGAATTAGGGGGTGGATGGAAGGAGGCACAGCCCTCATGCTTCCCCGCCTGGCGGGACACCTGCATTGTGTCGCCCCCTCAGGGCGGGGGCTTCCAGACAGGGGGTGGAGGGAGGCAGACAAAGGAAGCAAGAGCTGGAGCAGCCAGCCCCCCCCCCCGGATGCTCCCCCAGACCCTCAGGACCCTCCTTTTAGCCACGGGATAGTCACGATCCCACGACAGGTGGCCATGGTTGTTCTTGGTCCCCCGGGGGGCTCTCCGGTCTCCCGGTGGGCCGTAGGTAAAAGAATCTTGTTTGGGTGCCTCCACCTTCCCCGTGAGGCCTGACCTCAGAAGCCACGTCAGCCCCGGAAGGCAGACTCGCCACCGGGTAAGGAGACGTGGCTTTCCCCCCGCGCCGGTCGAGCCACGGTCAACAGCCCGCGAGGTCTGTTCCACACAGAACGGTCAGGCTGGGGCCCCAGCCAGAGAAAACAGAGTCGGGAAAAGCAGGAGTGACGTGGAGAAAGGAGGCATTCGGACAAGCCACAGCCAGGGCTCCTGGAAGACGAAATCAGGGAGTGGAACACCTCTCGTCGGTGGCCACAGGCCGCTCTGTGCTCCTGTCCCCAGGATACAAACCGGAGCTCCTTCTCACAGACCCAGAAGCCCAGAGCCAAGCCAAGTTCACAGCCATCTGGACCTGTGCTGTCCGCGGCACACTCCGGGACAGAAGCCCATCCTGGCCCTGCGTTTTCCTGGCGAGAACTGGCAGCTCCTGGGTCCCACGTGGTCTTCAAGCCCAGGTTCCCGCTGCAGGGCCGGGGGTGGGAGGGGACTGTCGCGGCCACGCCCTCGGGTGCCAGTGGAGGGCGGGGCGTGGCGTGGGAAGAAGCTAGTTGTTAGCCTCGCCCTCCTCCTCGTCAAAGGACTGCACCCCGGAGGATGTGACGTCTGACACCTTCCGGCTGAGCGCAGTGGACACCTCGGGGTCTTCTCGCGGGGACAGCGACTCCAGGTCACGGCATCCTGCATCCTCTTCCTCCTCAGGGGCCAGCGGCCTCTTCTCCTCCTCAGCAGGGCCCCTCGCCAGGTCCACCCCACCCACCCCCGGAGCCCAGTCAGTGTCTGCCCCCAGCAAAGGCGGGGGCTCCTGAGCAGAGTATCCCGAGGCAGGCTGGGGAGGCCCCATCTCATGCAAGCTTGGCTGCGAGTCATCAAACGCGGGGCCAAGATAGGATCCTGTGGCCGGAGAGGCAATGAGGGACTGGTCGCTTGCTTCCCACGCGTCCGAGGAGCCCAGACAGTACATGCCCTGGGACACATAGGAGTGAGGCCATCCGTCCATGGGGGCTTGGGCGAGGGCGTCTGCAAAGAGAATCATGGCGGGGTCAGGTGGGTCTCGGACTATCCACGTCAGTAGCAACAGCACAGAGAGGTGAGGGCGAGACTCTGAGGCAGGGGGAGAGTAGGAGAGCTGAGAGGGACAGAAAGTCTCAGAAAGACAGAGGGGAACACACGAAGCCCACATGCCTGGGGAGGTCCCTTTGGCATCAGGGGTTGGGTTCCAGAACCATTCCTCACCCTGACTCTCCATCAGCTCCTGGTAGTTGTCGCTGTAGTTACAGCCCAGTGGCTCCTGGGCGGAGTTGACGCTCATGTCCTCACCATCCATGGAAGACCAGGCCATGAGTGTGGCCTCGGAGATGGCAAACTGTTCCATGACACCTGGGAGAAGAAATGTGATTAGCACAAGATGCTCCTGAGAGCCCCTGGACCCATGCATGGGGTGGGGGCCACATCGGTGCTGCTGTTCCACAGAAATATAATGCGAGCCACTCAGGCAATTCAAAATTTCCTAGTAGCCATAGTAAAGGAAATCGAACAGGTGAAATTAGTTATACTAATATATCTTATTTAACCCGATATGTATAAAAGATGATCAGTTCAACATAAAACCCATATAAAATTATTAATATGTTACATTTTTTTTTATTCACAGGAAATCTTTGAAATTCGATCGATATTTTCCGCTTACAGCACCTCTCCACTCGGACTGGCCACATTTCGAGTTCTCGGTAGCCACATGTACTCAGTAGCTACTGTACTGCACAGCACAGTCTTTGTATATGCCCCCAAACAGGGCCAAATCATGGGGGCTTCCCAGAAGGTCAGACTTAGGATTCCTAAGGGAAAGAGTTGGGGCGTCTTCTGGGGAGATATGCTAAGGGGTTGAAATCAGGGGCTTCCAGAAGTTTATCTTTGGGAGTTTTGAGGAATGGTAGCTCGTATTAGGTAGTCAAGAACAGAGGAATCTTGATTGGGGGTGGAGGTGGGGTGGCTCAAGAGCCACAGAGAACCCCCAAGGGCACCATGGGATTGTAGGTCCACGGCGGTATCGAGTTGAAAGCCCAAAAGATTGGAGGGAGGATAGGATAGTGAGGATCGGTAGACTTGGGGGTCTCCACTCCCCCTCAAATCCCTGAGTAAGCTGAAGCTTACCTTGCTAGCGGCCCTGCACCCCCTATATGTTTGTCTCCCCTCACTGATCTCTCTCCCGCTACCCGTACCCCCAACATAGAGATGCCTCCCTTCTCCTGCACATCTGTCTATCAATCCGGGTGTCTTACTGAGACCTGTCTCTAGGGCTCGGCCACCGCCGTGGGTGCACTCCACGCCTGTCTCATAACTACACTACATTCCTGGAAGGAAACCTCTCCTGTCTCCCGTCACCCGGGTCCACGGGTCCTCTCGCGGCTGTCACCCGGAAGGAGCCCGGTATGGGAATGCATGACTGCGAGGGGCACGGGGGCTAAGGCTACAAAAGATCCCCAAGGCCTTCCTTGCTTTTTCCTCAAGGAACAGGAGGAGGAGCAGAGCCTTTCGGAGCCCGCGGCCCCTGCCTTTCCGTGCTGTCCTGAGGGAACTGCACCCACCACGTGGGAGAGAAAGCGTCAGGCGGACCCTCAATCCCGTGTCCATTCCCCTCAACTTCTGAGATGATAACAAAAGCAAGTCTGAGGGTATTTATCAGAATTTACAAATCGAAGCACCTGAAGTTGGCGTTGGTTGGGAAATTAAGCCGGATGGCCTTCGTATGGACAGAGCCAGTCTTGCCACAGCGGGTGGTGGGGTTGGAGGGTCAGTCTCTGGCCATCGTGAAATGTGCCTCCTAAGGGCTCGGGGGGGGGGGGTGTGTGTGGGAAGTACCTGCGAGGAAACGCGCCTCCTTCTCGCCATCGCTGAGGTCGGAATAGGCGTCGGTGTCCCTGCGTACGGCCTCGTGGCTGTGCTGCGGCTGGATGGCGGGTGCCTTCCCCCAGCCCTGCCACTCAATCATGTGGGCCACCCGGCCCTGCCCCATGGCTGTGGGTTTCGTCACATGGTCCTTCATGCTTCGAGAAATCCCTGAGGAGCCAGACAGTCCCCACATCCTCCAGAACAGTACACAATACCCGTAACACATCCTCCCCAGGACCCCCGCCCAGGCGCCCAGGGCCAGGGGATCTCAGCCCATGGGGGTTGGGGGGGGGGAGGCTCCCCTAGAGCTCTGTATCATGGGGGAGGCCGGACAGAGGGCCTAAAGGAGCAGGGAGACTGAGGCCAGGAGCCTGTAGCTATCTCCTTTCTGGACGCAGCCCCAGGTAGGGCGTCTCACCTGAGAACGACGACTTGGCCAGGGCCCCGATGCCATAGGCGTTAGAGTTTCGCTTAAGCTTGGGGAGAATGGAAGTGGTGTCCTCCATGGAGAGCTGGAATAGGGGTGTGGGAGGAAGAGCAGAGGAGTAAGAGGGTGTGGGGGTTCTTACCTGCAGGGGGAGGGCTCCCGGTTTCCGGGAGGAAGGATCTGAGCTAGGACGGGTGGTAAGGGCGACCATCATACCCAGGGACCCCGAGGAGGCACGCCCCCCACCCACCCTTACAAATCTGGGGCGTAGGCAGAGACTGGGAGGGCTCGCAGTGCCTTCTGGAACGAGGGCGCGCTGTGTCCAGCGGACAGCCCCAGGGAGAATGTGAGGAAGAGGAGTTTAGGCTGGACTGGGGAGGACTGGGGGGGCGGGGGAAGCCACACTCACGTTGATGCCATCCCAGGAGAAATCGGTCCGGGTTTGCTGTCGGGAGAGAGGAAAGGGAGTGGGTATCCCAAGCACTTCCAGGAATGCGAGTAACCCGCCCCCCCCCTCGGAAGGACTTCCAGGAGGGTGTGAAGGAGGGAGGCCTTTCCTGAGGTCAGCACCGGGAATGAGGATTTCCGTGCAGAACATCTGGCTTGTATTTTGAGGAATGTGGGAGAAACGCTCCGTGGAAGTGTCAGCCTGAAGGAGTGTTTGGGACTTAGGCTGAGAATTCAAGGGTGAGCCGTGGGGCGCCTTTGTTCCTGGGGGTCTTTCAGGGGTCCTGCGGTGAGTGCCTGGTGTGGTGGGGGGGGGCTCACCTCAGTAGATGGCCGGTGGAGGCTGCTCCCGGGCAGCGAGCTGGTGCTGTCCATGTTGATTTGGTCGACATCCTTCAGGCCCTTCCAATCCACTGCGATCACCTCATTCCCTGAAGGGGCCCGCGGGTTAGTTGCTCCCCCTCACCTCCCCGCTCCCCACCCACAAGGCCCCTCCTCGGTCTTACGATGCTGAGCCCGCCCTCCCCTCCGCCAGCTGCCGCTCCTTCTTCCAACTGCCCATTCCCTGTACATCCCGACTCTCCCCAAATTTGTGGCAG
>PVKZ01006716.1:0-31290 GCA_004027375.1 Macroglossus sobrinus | reverse complement strand
CCGTCGGCGCTGAAACTTATAATATTTAACACACGTGCTTCAGACCCACCTGACACAGCAAGGTAACCTGTAATCAAGGCGCAGAAATTAACCGTGCGTGTGTAAAGGGCATTTATTCTCCCGGATGCAGAGCCTAAAAAAAGTCCTATGTTTCAAGCCAGCGGGAATACGGCGTTGTGCCTCCTCCCTGTGGTGGGCGTTGCGGGGCGCGGGCGGATGGCGCTGCTTTGGGGCTTGGCAGCTCCGTGCCCGCCTCGTCCCCGTGTGGGGAGCGGAATTCTGGAGCAGCGGGCGGCCCGAGAGGGCTCGTGACCCGCTCGGGCCGTTTCCCCCACGAGAGGGATGGACGCTGGGATGGTCTCAGCGTTTATGTTCCTGTTTCTCTCCCCCGGCTTCTCTGAAAGGTCACGGACAACCAGCCCCAGGTCAGGAACTCAGAAATGCTCCCTGTGTGGGCCGCAGACAACAGCGCCCTTTTTCTTGGTCTTGTGACCAAGCTCATAACAAGTGGGGGGGAGGGGAGAGAGGGGGTAGCTCCTCATTCCTGACACGGTGACGGTGGCGGGTTTGTGAGTCTGGCCTTGGACGGCGGAAACTGGGACAGATGCGTGAGTTCCCGGCAGGGCGGGGGGAGGGGGGCCGAGCCGGGTCGGGAGGCTCTCGGCCGCTCCCCCCGTGGGTCTCCTCGCTTGGGAAGCATCCCAGTTGGAAATGGCAAAAGTCAAAAGCCGTTAACTGTGGTTAAACTTTTCACCTGGGTTAATTAGAAATCTCTTCGGGCTTTTCTTGAAGAATTCGTCGCCGTCTGTGTCTGCCCCAACCAGGCCGATGGCGCGTGCGCTGAGCCGTGAGCCCTGGGCCCTCTCAGCCCTGCTCCCTGGACACGGGCACATGTGCTGGTTCGGGTCTCACCACCGAGTCAGACAGGAGGGGTTTTGTTTTGTTTTAACCGGAGACACCAAACGGTCCCAGGGAAGAGCTCTATAAATGCTGACATGCGTGGGGTCCTCTGGTGAAAAAGGCAGCCCCGCCCCTGATCTCCCAGCCCCTTCCACACACGCAGAGCTGCCAGCCAGCTCCTGAGTGCCCCGGCTCTGAAATGTGAGCGCACAGCCTCCAGAGTGAAAGGGACCAAAGTGAACAAGGAAGGGACACAGCGCCACTGAAAGAGCAGGAGACAACTCTAAAAAGAGACACTTGTGTTTCCTTAGGGAACTCGGAATAGACGTTGTCTCCAGAAGGAGAGAGTGGGATGCAGCCCGTGGTTAAAGGAGAGGGGGTGAGGAAGACCATTTCTGTAAGAAAATACGAAATTAAAGCTCCCGTGAGAAGGGGTGGAGAGAGGAAACCTCTCAGAGTAGATCAGAAAGACAAGAAAGTAGGAAATGGGCAAAAGGCCCGATGAGGGTTAATCCTCGAGGCCCAGCATCCACCCGACAGGCGTTTCAGAAAGAGGCTAGAACGGCAGAGGAGGACGTGGGGACGCAGCAGGGCAGCCGGTGGCTCAGGCTCGAGGATCCGTGTCCCCAGGTCGAGGGACTTCCGAGCGCCCGGCACGGCAGGGGGAAGGGCCCACCCCAGGCATCGCGTGAATCACAAAGGTCTTGAACGCCTCCCCCGAACGCACACAGAGGATGGAGGACCACAGCGGGTGGAGGATCGTGGCGGAATTCTCTGCAGAGACCCTACACACGGAGGCTGGAGCCGGGACGCCAGCCCCCTGGGCAGCATCGTTCTACCCTGCGCTACCCCCAGCCCGCCGAGCGCCAGAGAGGCCGTCCGGCATGGGAGGCCCGAGAAGTTCAGCTCCCACGCGCCATCCATCTCTCTGCAGCCCCTAAAGGATGCGCTTCGGCAAAACGAGGAGGGGAGCCCAGAAAGCAACCGTGCAAGTCGGGAAACAGGCTCCCGGCAGCGGGGAGCGGGCCGGGCCCCAGAGGAGGCTGGGAAGCCCCGGCAGGGCGCTGAGCAGGACGCCCAGAGAGCGGTCGCCCCGGGGGACGCCGACAGGTGGGGAGCACCGAGGCAGGAGGCCAGGTCTGCCCCCACCCCTGGCACCTGGCGGCCTCATCTTCATTCAGCTGATCTCGGCTGAGAACTGGGGGCGATGACGCCATGCCCGGCTGTGTGTGTAGAACACAGCCAGTTACGCTCACACATCTTAGCTCGCTTAGTCCTTGTGCTCCCGTGGGTGAGTCAGTGTTATGCCCACTTTGTAGATGAGGTAACTGAGGCTCGGGGAGGCGGAAAGCGCTAAGCTCTCTGGAGGGCGGCTCTGCCTCCTCGCCAGGCTTTGGATGTGCGCCTCCGGGTGGAGGGGGGTGCAGAGGGGCCCACCTGCAGCCCCGCCCTGGAGTCCCGAGTCATCGGCTTGCACGCACACACGCACACACCCTCGTGCACAGCCCCGTGGTGAAGCGAAAACAGCCGCTGCTTTTCTTGATTTTCTGCAAAACCGAAGCGAGGCGAGGCCTGGGCGGCGTGACGGCACGTGCAGGCACCCCACGGCTTTGCCACCGGGAGCACCCCCGAAGTCCCCGCAGGGCTGCTTGCTCCGCCCCGCCCCTGCAGTGTGTGAGATGTCGGTGGCCACCATTCAGCCAGCACCCGGGGCTGCAGGCGCTGGGCTCGGCAGTGAGGGGTTCGTGCTCCGGCTCGCTCGTCCGGCCTCCGAACGGCTGCACGAGGCAGCCTGCGTGACCTTTGCCTTGCCAGGCCCTTAGCTAGCGAGGGACAGAGTCAAAGCCAGGTCTTAGACTCCAAACCCAGGCTCTCTTTACTGTGGTATGGAAACTTTTGGGAGGAGGACGCGGAGTGGGGAGACTGAACAGAAGAGAAGGGAAGGGCATTCGGGAAAGGCACAGCGTGGGGAGAGGTGCAGCCTGGGCGGCCACAGTCAGCCCGATGGCCCCAGCACCTCCTCGCAAACCACGGGGCCAGCGCCCAGGAAAAAGCCGTGGAGGGATGGGTGATGTGTATGTTGAAAACCCAGCCCCCGGGTGACATGCTTGCGTCACTGTGAGATGTGACTTTCTGAGGGCCAGGTGGTGATCCAGGTGCGGGCCAGGTGGTGATCCAGGTGCGGGCATCGCTTCAGCTGCAGCTTTGCCTGTGTGGAGTTAGGGTTGTTGATCCTATTTCCCGGCAAAGATGAGAGAGAGAGAGAGAGGCTCTTATCTGTGCCCACGCCGGCCCTGCTCGGGCCGGGTGCTCCAGGCCAGCGGGGGCGCTCAGGCCGTACGGCCGTCGAAACGCCCAGTGGCCGCTTCTGAGACGCCGTTGCTGGGGGAGCCGATGACGAGAGAAGTCTCCTTTTTTGGTATTTTGTATACTGTTCTTCTTCCTATTTTTGGTCACATCTGTCCTATCTTTTATTTTTGAAGCCTTGCTTTTTTTTTCCCCAGGCGTTTAAAAAACCGTTTGGTTCCGTATGGCTAAGATTCTCGGTTCTACTACCCCTTGTCCAGAAAGAATACCACCTGCCTGTTCTGTGGTGTGAAGCATGTTTGTGAAGCAGTCGAAACGTCACCAGAGAAAGGCCGACTTAATATAAAGTGCGACTTTGTCACTCAGGGGTGAGGTCCTCGCCTCCAGGAAGTCGATGGGTTTCCTCTGAGGGATAAAGCGGGGGACGAGGCAGCTCCAGAGACGTGACACGTGTGAGGTGGAGCCGCGGACAGCGTCAGCCTGCTTCCTCGGGCTCCTCTCCTCTTGCCGGGGGGGCGGGGGGGTGAGAATCATGGCAGGGTTTCCCCAGGGCACGTCGGTGCTGAGACCTGGCTTTTTAACGAACGGCCACGTTAAAGGACACGCTTCCGAGAGGTCGGTCACAGACACGCAGGCTCTGGCTCTGAGCGGAGTGTGTGCTCTCGGCCGACAGGGCCTGCTCTGGGTGGCTCTGGGCGTCCGGTGGGTGCCAAGGTGGGATGGGCATCCGGCGGGGGCCGGGGCGGGATGGGCATCTAGTGGGTGCCAAGTAGTGGGTGCTGAGGCAGGATGGGCATCCGGCGGGGGCCAGGGCAGGATGGGTATCCAGGGGGTTCCGGGATGGGATGGGCAGTGGGTGCCGAGGCAGGATGGGCGTCCAGTGGGTGCCGAGTGGTGGGTACCGAGGCAGGATGGGCGTCCGGCGGGGGCCAGGGCAGGATGGGCATCCAGGGGGTTCCGGGATGGGATGGGCAGTGGGTGCCGAGGCAGGATGGGCATCCAGTGGGTGCCGAGTGGTGGGTACCGAGGCAGGATGGGCGTCCGGCGGGGGCCGGGGCGGGATGGGCATCCAGGGCGATCTGCGAGCAGCCCCAAGGCTAAGGAATTTCGCCTCGCTCGTATTGAAAGAGGAGCTTGAACGTCCCACCATCCTCCGTGCACGTAAGCCGTGCACACTGTTTTGACACACGTGGTCGGAGCTGGAAGGCGCTGTGGCCTCGAAGGGAAGCGCGAGGAGGGATCAGCTGGGGTGAGCGGCGGCTCGTGGCCTCGCCCGCGTTCCGAGAGCAGTGCCTGGCGGGGGTGGGGACACTGCCCCGTGCCGCCTGGGCCAGCGGCAGCAGCTGCGGTCTCGGGTCTGAGCTGATCCCCATCCTGATAACACATCTCATGGCTTAATGTGGAGACCTTCCCACCCCCGTCTCCTCCCTCGCAGCCTCCACGAACGCTCGTCGTCATCTTTCACGGAAAACGTGTTACTTCCCTTTCTCATTGAACTGGGCACTGGTCATACTTGCATCCTTGGGGAGGAAGGCTTGCCCTGCTCTCGGGCACCCATCAGTGAACCGTGCTGAGATCTGGAGACGCCCCCGTGCTGCGTACGGGGTGACGGGACCGTCTGCCCCTCGGTGGGTGCCACGCCGTGTCCCTTTGCATTTCCGATATCTATCTGTCCTTTACATCCGACGCTCTTTCCCTGACCCGTTGCCTTTTTTTTTTTTTTTTTTGTCGCCGTCACGCCTGTCGCCAGCACCATGAGCCGGCAAACAAGATGACCCGGCGCGTCAGACTCGTGTGCAAAGTCAGCTCCTGGCGAGGAGGGCGGGAGGGCTGGGGCTTCTCCGGGGCAGGGGTCCTCGACCCCCCGGGTGTATCTGCAGCCGTTCCCCGGCACCAGCGCCACCGCCTCGGCGCCACGGGGGGCATCATCAGGCATTAGGTCCTCACTGGAGCGCCGGTCCCTGCTGCCACAAAGCGTGGGGACGGCCACTCCGGGGACCTGGGACTCTCGGACGGGCCTGCCGACGGCTCCCTGGGGCACGCGGGAACCGCTGCCGCCGGTGCTTTCATTCTGACTCGGTCCGACGTGTGGCCGGGAACCCGTGGTCTTAGGGTCACAGGACTTCGGCACCGTCAGCCGCTTCCCGCTCTCGGCCACCCTGGGCTGACGCGCAGGCACGTCTTGTGTTTGGCCAGAGCGGAGGCGACGAGGCCGGAGTCGGAGCCTCGCGCGCCGTGGCAGCACGGCCCTACGGCGGGTGTGGCGTGTGCCCTGATGCTATTTCTTTATTCAGGCGGGTGGGGGGCAGTGCCACCTCGTTGTAACCCCCGCACCTCACTGGTTTCCGGAGGTTCGAAGGAGTGGGAAAAGCCATGGGGGAGAGGATGGGGCGGGGGGGACAGGCCGTGGGTGGGGGGAGGGCTGCCCAGAAGCGTGGCCGAGGGCCTGCTGGGCCGCGCCCTGGGTGCTGCGTGGACAGGCCGGAGTCGAAGGGGGTGGGCGGCTGCACCCCACAGCAGAGGACAGAGACGGACGGGGTGCAGGAGCGGGGGCAGGGCCGCCAGGTCGGGGAGGAGGGACGGCAGGTACCCCCTAGTCCAGGCACAGGTTGGTGACAGAAGGAGGAAGTGAAAACGGGGAGGGATTTTAGGATCCGAGAGAGGCTCGAGCCCATTTCCAGGCTCCACTGAGGCCTTCCCGACCCCTCTGGGAGCGCCGGCCCCCCAATAATCACAGACGCCCCTCAACTGGAAACAGCACAGAAGGCTGTCGACGGGTGTGTGGGCGAGCAGACTGTAGCACAGCCAGGCGCGGACAGGAGACAGTCCCGCGGGAAAAGGAGTCGCTGTCGATGGGACTTGGTGGCTCCACTTTATCCCGTGACTGACTCCGAGTGTCGTCTGTCCCGCCTCTCAGGTGGCTCATCTGCTAGGTGTATTAAACCGACGTGACACAGGTGCGTTCCAGGTGAGAGTCGTCGGCCGTGTTTTACGTAGCTTGGTACATCGCTCTTTTCAGGAAAGCTGATTGCCCCGGCTCTGTTAGGGTTTTGGGGGGCAGTTTGGGAAGGCTGCTTCCGTCGATGCAGGGACCTGGGCTTGGAAGGTTGTGGCCAGTGGCTTCTGTTCTGATTCTCTCTGCTCTTGGCCGCTCCCTAAAAATCTGTGACGTAAGAATCCTGTCTCAGTTCTGGCTTCTGGACGGGGCCTGGGGCGTGCTCGTTGGGCAGAGCGTCGTGCTCGTCGCCTGAGCTGGGAGAAGGCAGCACCCCGCTTCCCCGGGGTGGGGCTGGGACCAAGGGTGGGGCTCTCGCCAATGACCGGAGCTAAAGGAGCAGGCCAGACAGACGGTGTCCCCGCGGGCTGAGGCAGTGCTGCGGGAAAGCGGGGACGATGTTGAGAGTATTATAGTGACCAAGCTAGAGTCAGGGAATGTTAACACCAAAAAAGAAAAAAAAATTGAATGAGGAGGAAGAACAGCAATGGGAAGGTGGCCGCTGGCTGGCCGTGTGTCCCCCGCCCTCTCTCCTGGCTTTGTTTGCTCATCAGCGGTGGCATTAGCCTGACAAGGTGTTCTGATCCTCTGATAGCCGGCAGCCGGCAGTCGCTGTGCCGCCAGCTGAGTCATTCATCTCCTCGGGAGAGTACGGGCCGTGACGCCTGGTTGACTCACGATGTCAGACACGTCCAGGTGAACCCAGGAGAAGCACAGCCAGGAAGAGAGAGGCGGAAGAGGGGGGCTGATGGTTGCTTTGGGTTTCCTGTTTGCTTTTGGTATCAGATCCATCGTTACCAGCAGCGATTACGATTCGTAAGTTCTGTTTAGATCACGTATGCCGTTTCAAAAAGCCGTTTAACGTAACACGCTCGTTAAAAGAAAGTCAGCACGAGAGAGGGCCCTACTGACGCTTGCTTGACGCCAAGGACACTGTTGCCGTTGGGTTGCCTGGGGTCATCCTTCCCACAGATCGTAAAAGCTTCATCCCTCAGAAGTCGAGGCTGAGCTGCCTGAGCACAGGGCACGGGCAGCTCTCTGCTGGCTGTGGTTCCCACGTCTCTCGGCCAGGACGGGCGGGGCCCGGTCCATTCAGGGCTGGGCCTGCGGCTGCCCGGGCTGCCCCACCACTCACAGTCGGAGAAGGATCCAGAACACAGCCCTGGATGCCGCAGGGCGCTCCCGCCGAGGCAGAGCATGTGGGCTGCCGTGCACACGTCGTGGGCCCAGGCAGACAGCAGCAGTCACTTCCCGGGCGCCCGCGCTGAGTTAGCGTGCTGCGTGCTGTGTGCTGCGTGCTGCGTGCTGTGTGCTGCGTGCTGTGTGCAGCGTGCTGTGGGATGCGGGCTGCGGGCTGCGGGGTGTGTGCTACGTGCTGTGTGCAGCGTGCTGTGGGGCGTGTGATGTGTGCTGTGGGCTGCGGGCTGCGTGCTCCGGGGTGTGGGGTGTGGGGCGTGCCGTGCAGAGGGCAAACAGGCCACCGCCCAGGACTGGAAGCCTTATCACTGCATCTGTCCATGGGAGTCTACTTGTATTTATAACTCTTTCTTAAAAAACAAACAAACAAAAAAACAAAAAAAAAAAAACGAAAAACTGGCTTTACCAGGGCATATTTTCCGTGTGAAACTCACCCACGTCCAGTGCACACGTCGGTAGCTTTACCAAGGGGTGCGGCCGTCGCCATAAATGAGTTCTGAGACGTTTTCCCCCCAGTGGGGCCCTTCCTGTCCTCTTAGAGTGAGTCCCTATTCCACCCCCAGCCCTAGGTACCCTCTAATCCACTCTCTGTCTCTTTTGTAATCATTCAGCTCATTATTTTCTGATGAGAGAGTCATCGTTTCCTCTTTTAGATCGTTTGAGTGACTCCAAGAAAGGGAAATTGTCTGGGATGAAGGGGGCAGAGCCCCTCAGCCGATTCAGCACCCACATTTCTCTTCCCTCTGCTCAGGTGGCCGGTGTGTCCCCATGTCTGGGGGACTCGCCACCGCTCCTGTTGCCTGGAACACCCTGTACCCCGTCTCACAAGACGGAACCCCTTCTGCCTTTTAAAGGCCTTCCTCATAGAACTCTCGGTCAGCAGGGTGTTCAGACCAGAAGTGATTATCTCTATTTTTTGGAAATTCATGGTGTTTTCTTTACGGCCCTCAGAGTTTTCACGTGGCCGGTTACGTACTGGAGTATGCGCTTCATCTCCCTGCTTTTAGCACGAGCCCCCCGGGGCCGAGGCCCCGTCTGATTCATCGCTGTCCTCTCCTCTACCCCTCAGGACCTCGGCAGCTTCGTCGCCTGTCACTCCCCGAGGGCCTGTGCACCTGCCGTGTGCCCTTCATCACGGTTGTGATGGCTGTCCAGTGTCCCGTTCACCGCCAGGCTTGGGGCCCTGTCACTAGGACTTAGAATGAAAACAAGCCGGACAAGGGTGTTTGGATAATCACAGATTTTTCTCTCTTCTCGATTTTACTTTTTCACTGTAGATGCCAAAGCTTAGTGTAACTCTTCTTACCCTAAAGCCTGTCATCCGAACCTTCGTTCTTACTTGCATTAAACGACGAATAGTCTCAGAATAACGGACGAGCCCGATCGTGATGGAGGGTCTTTTTCCCCTGCTGTGGACAGCCCCGTCTTCTCACCCGTTCACGCACACACTCATCCTCACTCGCTCCTCGTAAAAGACGGCTGGACCCCTCCCTGGAGCCACGACAGTCCATCCCCAAGCACCTCGCTCTTGCCTCCCGCCGGCCTGCCGTGCACTGCCTTGTTCTGTTGCCTTCGGCTCAGCCTCCCCGCGGGCAGCTCTGGCCCCCGTCGTGCTGTTTGCTGCACGTGCCTCGTCCAGGATGGCACGGCAGTGGCTCCTGTGCAGGCGGCCTTCAGGGCCCAGGCTGCCCGCGCTGCTGGCTCCAGCCGTGGTTCTGAGGCTCGGTAACTGGGACGGTCCCTTCTTCCCAAGCCCAGGTCAGCTTGCCCGACCGGTCAGTGCAAAGCCAGAGTCGTCATCTTTCCAGATGGAGACGTTGGTGTCCCGTACAGAGCAAAATATGCTGCGTGTGTGGTCTCAGACCTTCTGTTGAATTCGTTGTGCGTATATATTTATTGTTTCTCTTTATCTCCGTGTTAGCCAATTTGTTGCTGTCTTCGAAATCAGTGCTTCAAAATACATGATGAATGAATGAATGAATGAATGAATGAATGGATTCACACGTGCATGCGCTGTCTGGTGTTGGGTTTAACGGTGTTGATGTATTTGAAGCCTCTCTACACGGACTCTCTGTAGCAGATACTCAGAAAAATGTGGAACTGTATCGATGGGTTGACTCCCCCAGTGTTTACGAAGCGTCTGCTCTGGGCCAAGCCCTACCCCAGGAGCTGCGGAGAACATACAAATGGAACCCCCCTGGAGGGCTTATGATGTGCGGTCGATGAGACGGATGCAGGATAGACCCTGTCTGGGGCCGTAAGACATTTTCTGAAAGGGATATACTGGACGATTTGGGGGGGGGAGGGAGGGATCACTTCCTAGTGGGAGACTTGGGGTGCTAGTGGAGAAGAAGGCCTTTGAGGACATCCTGGTGCACGAAGAGGTTTGGAACCGCGGGGAGGACATCTCCTCTGGATGGAACAGATGGAGCCTGGACGTAAGCTCGGGGGAGCCGAGCTCACCAGCGTTCCACTCAGCTGGACAGGAAGACACGACGTAGCAAACGAGGCGGGACTGCGGGGGGATCAGATGTGGGGTGCGCTTAGCCTCTCTGTTAGGGACGTGATGCCAGGTGACGCCCCCAGAGCTGTGGACAGGCGGAGACGGGGCGGGGGCCGGGGGCAGGGCAGCTGCCGTCTCAGCCCAGAGGAGGGGCAGCGAGGCCCGTCCGAGGGGCGGGGAGTGGGGAGTGGGGCCCCGAGAACGGCAGCTGGTCGGGTCGGGTCGGGTGGGTGGGGCAGAGAGGAGGACAGGTGCCACCTAAGTGTCACCTGGTGGGGAGGAGGCTTGTGCGAGCTGGAGGAGGCAGGGTGGGTGTGGCTTGGCGGGGCTGGCCTGGGCACACCGTTTCTAGCAGGCGGGTGGCCATGGGGACCGAGATGTGGGGGCCGTGGCCGACCTGCGCCCCTCACTTGTGTGGACGTGTGCCACAGTTTGCCGTGGAAACCGAGCCGTGCTCGCTGTCAGACTGTTCTCCCGCGCGGCCTTTTATCTGTCACCGTCACTTCCGGTCACGTACCAGACCTCACCCTAAACTCAGCTTCTCACGAGTGAAAAAGGCGACTTTACTTAAGGCTAGCCCCGGTAGGTCATAGCCGATGACACAGCACCTTGGAGAAATGCCAGGTCCATGACAGAGGGTGAGCTGTTGAAGCCTAGGACAGAAGTTTTCCCCAAAAAAAGTCATTTCGGAAATGAGAGTCATGAACTGATCACGTGTTGGACAGGAGTGGCGGTTAGTGCAGTCACCACTATTTTTCAAGTCAACTTCTTTCTCCATTTTGAAGTTGCATAGGCCGAATGGTACACAGAAATCACATCCCATATTGCCTTAAAAATCGTGCCTGTATTTGGTCTTCCTATTCCAGGTAATTATACTAAAAATAAAATTCGCCTCCGCTCAGTCGTAAGAAGGAATCTGTGAAATTTCAAAGTTCTCACTCATGTTTCTCCTTTCCTTGGCCTGTAACCCAAAGTGACACGCACGCCACAAGGCCCCCGCAGGGCCGGCTGGCCGTCACGTCGACTGGAAGCCGTGGCCCGAGGCCGGGGGTTGGAGGAAGTGGAGCTCGGCGCGCTTCCTCGGGGAGGGTCTCCCGCGGGGTCTGGACGCGGGGTCTGTGCCGGGAGCCCCTCCCGCCTGGAGCTTTGCGCCTTGGGCTTCCCCATGTTTGCCGGCGGGGGTGACAGCCTCTGCTCTGGGTGGCCTCTGAGTGTGTGTCGGGAGGGTCTGACGCTTCTCGATTTAATCCATGGTGACAACTTGTTAAGCCACCAGTCTCTTGCCTTGTGGCTTCAAGGAGAAGTGCGGGGACCTCAAGACCTCTTGCCTCTCTGTTCTTGAGTTGTCTCCTTTTCCCAGAAACACACACACACACACACACACACACACGCAAACGCACGCGCACGCACGCGCACACACGTGCACACACACACTCATTTCTTTGTCGTTCTCATTCAGCAGTCACTCACACACGTTCCGAGGAGACAGAAGCCCCCTATTTCTGTTCTGCCTTTTGGTCCCACCCCCCTGATGGGGACTGTGATAGGGAGACGGGGTCACGGGGGCCAAGAGCGGAGCAAAAGCCAGCCCCAGGTCCTCAGTGGAGCCACGAGTGAGAGGAGACAGCGTGTTCCCTTCTCTCCCGGTATCTTTAAGTGGTTCTCTCGTGGATTATTTTTGGAAAAAAAAGTTTTTTTTATTGTCGTGATTCTCTCTTCACAAAGCTGATAGCTTAACAAGAGAAGGTGGTTGTTATGGAGAATAACAGATGTAGGTTTGTCCCTAGTTTGTATTCATTTGTAAGAGGAAATCTTGACGAAGAACGGGGGGTGGGAATGGACAAGGCCATCGTCGTACCCTGGCCGGTCGGGTTTGAAGTGAAGGTGAGCGATCACCTTCTGGGCCCCAGCATCCTTGCTGTCCCCCCTGTCACTTACAGAGGAAATCGAGTGAGCGTCTTCTCTCTGTTTTTGTGTTTTAGATTCAGAACATGAACAACATCATCTCCTTTCCCCTGGACAGTCTGCTGAAGGGCGACCTCAAAGGAGTGAAAGGGGTACGAGGGGTCCCGCCCGCTGGGGGACAGCGATCGTGGGGTGAACGCAGCCGTCGGGGCCGCCACCGGGCTCACGCGCCCTTCCTGGGCTGGCAGGATGGCCTCTGGCTGCCACGCCGTCCCGCGATTTGCCATCTCGGCGCCACCCTGAAGCTCCGGACGCAGGAAGGGGAGCGGGCCGAGCCGCGGAGGGAGCAGCCCTCCGGGGAGCTCCACGATTCTCGGGCCCCGTCAGCAAGCAGGGGGGCCTGCATGGAGGAGGCGGCGTGTCACGGGCCCACCCCGGGGCAGCACCCGAGCCGGGATGTGGTTTCTTCCGGGGAGAGCTGGCACCGGGGAGGCTCTGAGTCTTTTATTTTTTATGGAATCACTGACGTCATTTGTTAGAGAAATTAATGACCCGTAAGTCAGCTTCTCTTACCTGGCAGTTAATGGTTAGTCTGGTTCCATTTATGCCTCTCTGTTTTACAGGACCTGAAAAAGCCGTTTGATAAAGCTTGGAAGGACTACGAAACCAAAATGTGAGTGTTTTCATTTAAAAAAAATAAACATAGGTCATCAGAGATTTCTATTTCAAATTGAGCTTGTATCGCTTAAAGGTGGTGTTGTCTAAGGAAACCTTAATCCAGAAAAGAATTCCCCTAAAACCATGTCGCCGAGGTTCATCAGGATGCCAGAGGTTTTCATAGCTGGCGTCTACACTCGGCGACGTCAGCTTCTAATCGTGCGTTTCCTCGTCGCTTTTATGCTGTCAGAACGGTTACGGGATGTCCCTTTCAGGGACCTTAATGAAAGGAAGTTAAGGCCCGTTTCTCTTGGGAAGTGTTTCTCTGCTTTTTCTTCCAAACATCGCTCTCGGGCCATCACCCTTGGTGACAGTGTTCTGTCTCCACCTTCCTGGTGATGCGTGCAAACTTATCTGCCCCTAGCTGTTGTCCACATTTCTCTGCAACGCCTGTCCCCTCGGTTAGGGGAAGGGAAAGGGAAGAGGGATTGTTGGAACGCCCGCCCCTTCCGCTGCATTTATCTGCGACACGCTTGAAGAACCGGTCATTTGAATGTTGGGTGTGCCCCAGCTCCCACCGAGGACAAGGCTCCTGCTGCTGCTGGCTTCAGGCGGCTGTGACCTTCCCGATCACAGTAGTCTTTCCTACGGTGGACAGGATTGAGCTGGCCAGACTTGGGCGAGAGATTGCGGGTATAATGGTTTCAGCTATTTCAAATACGTGATGAATAGAAAGTACTTTTAAATGCCTCGTGTTTGCTCTGTAACTGCTGTGCGTTGGGTAATAACGTTGTTTTCTGAGTGGAAATAGCGACTTTGATACGAAGCCAGCTGCTAAAGTAGGAAATCTTAAGAAGAAAGCCACTCAGGATGTAACTACAGGCTTTTAATTCATTTTATTTTGTTTAGTTTTGTTCTTTGCCGGCTTTGGGTATCTATGCAGTGCTGAAGGATCCCAGAGCTGAGACCAAGGAAAGCCAGACCTCTGACACTTGTCCCATCCGTAGACGTCTTTAATTTCCGTACCCCGAGTTGCCTGGATCCCCAGATTCTGGCTTCACGAATGGCGTGCGTTTGTGTAGAAGCACAGACCGAGTGTTAACCGGAGTACCTGGAAGGCTCCCAGCTCGCCATGCCTGGTCCTGGAGCATCCTTCATCCGCATCCCACCGCAGTCCAATAAACAGGGAGAGGACCACCTTCCTGTCCGTCACAGATAGGAACCCTTGTAGCCGCTACTCGAGCCACAGCCGGGCGCTGGCTCTGCGGGCTTCCCCTTAGCTGCTCTCGCCGTCGGGCTCAGGTGCCCCAGAGGAAGTGTCCCTGTGTGTTACCGAGCCGAGGGCAGGAAGGCGCCTCCCGGTTCCGAAAGGGGGACGAGATCGAATTCTGTAAAAGCCAGACACAGGTAGGGCGCGGGCAGAATTACTCACAAAATCCTATAGAATTCGAGATTGGGGGAGGAGCAGCACCTTTTAAAACTTGAAGTGATTTTAGGTAAAGGAAGGAAATGAATTTTCTAGGAAATGAATCTTCACCCATTTACAGGTGAGGCTGGTTCATCCCAAGAGGCCCCGCGGCACGTAACAAACAGGTTTTGGGCATTTTTGAAATTCCTGGGCCGTGGTTCTATCCTGATGGTTACGAGAATGTCTGACCTCTGGACCGTCTGTCCTGCTCCCTTTGAGGCGGTGTCAGGGAGCCCTGGGGTGGCCACGTCACCTAGTCTCAGGGATATGAGTCCGTTTAAACAACGTCCCCACCGAACAGGTGTCTGTTTATTTCTGTTCTTACTCATCAGAGGCTGAGCACCTACTGTGTGCCCAGCACTGTGTTTCAAGATGCAAAGCAAGAGGCAGAAACTACATTTTTTGCTACCTAAATACTCCCTCCAGGATGGGGGGGGCCCTTGAACCCAAACGTTCCGTGTCACACCACTTTCTAAGCAATGCCACCTCCCGTCTTCCGGTATCTCCCACGATGCTCTGCAGACGACATGCGCTTCCCGTGGGTTCCGTTTCGTCTCCTTTTCTCCAGAATAAAGAGTTAAGTGACTCTTTCCGGCTCTTCTTCGCTGATGTGATTTCGCGGCCGCCTCTCCCCCCGGCCGCTCTAGTCTGGACAGGCTCCATCGGTCGGTTCAGAGCCTGGACCGCGCACTTGACCTTGTGCTCTCGCCCAAGCGCGGGGTGGACGTGGAAGGCGGGGAATGACGCCTCAGAGCCGAAAGGCGGTCTGTTTTCTTCCACGTCGTCGAGCGCTGCCCTTGGCCCGACCTCGAGGAGCGATGAGCAGGAGATGGGAGGGATCCGGGGGAGGATGGGAGGCGCGGGGCGTGCCCTTGGCATGGCACGGTGGCCCGGGGCCCCCTCCTCTGACGCAGACCTGGCCAAGCAGGTGCTTGGGAAGAATCAGCTGAGTGAATAATTTAAATACGCAGCAGAAGAGGCCTCTGTGTTTATGACCAAACGCGTGTTCCTTTCCAGGCTCAGTGAGCGCCTGTCCCGCGGGCTGGGTGACAGGCCCGCGGCCAGGGGGCCCGGGGCGGACCGCGGGCCGAGAGGCGTCTGACCCCGGATCTCGCTCTTCTCACCTGCAGAACCAAAATAGAGAAGGAGAAGAAGGAGCACGCCAGGCTGCACGGCATGATCCGCACGGAGATCAGCGGGGCCGAGATCGCCGAGGAGATGGAGAAGGAGCGGCGGCTCTTCCAGCTGCAGATGTGCGAGGTGGGGCGGGCCGCGGCCCCGAGCGGCCCCCGGCGGGGGCGGGTCCCCGGTGCACCGCGGGCCGGCCGGCGGCCTCAGCGCCGTGCGCCGGTAGACGCCTTTGTCGGTTTCTCTTCCCTGGGGGACCCGACCGGCCCGATGGTGGCACAGATGGCTCGGATGACACCAGCCTTTTATGGAAAGCGGGGCTGGGGGGGGACCCCAATGTAAGGACTGGCCTTTCTGGCCTCACATACACACACACTCACGCACACTCAGCCCCTCCCTGGAGCGTGCCTCAGAAACCCACCCTGCGTGCGTTTTAATGAGGAACGTTGGTTCCTGTTGTACCCGTGGCCTCTGTGACAGGGAGGCTGTGAGAAGTCAGCTGGGGGACATGCAGCGTGTCCTCTGTCCCCTGCTGTCCCCTCTGTGAGTGAGTGATGGCCTGATGAGAAGCCACAGGCCACCTGCCTCCGAAGTGCTCCCACCTGCTCGGTGAGGGGACACTCATCCAGGCAAGGGGCCCCTCGCTGCTCCCCTCGGTCCTGCAGCCTGAGCCGCCCGCCTGGGTGGGCAGCGGGGGAATGACAGCGTGAGTGCACACGTGACATCTGGGACCCGTCTTGAAACTGGGTCCAGCCCGCTCTCGAGTCCCTGTAAGAGGTCAGCAGCAAAGCCAGTCCACAAGGGACTTTTAAATTTGGGGGTGTCGGTTTGTTAATGATAGCAGGAGCTTAGCCTTTGTGAATGCGTATTTTTATTTAAATGAGTTTTTATTCCCAGAGCAAACTCTGGTGGTCAGCGGGGGACAGTCGTCTTAAGATCAGGATGAGTGTTCGTCTGATGTTAGTGTGGCCCATTCCATCTCTCTCTCGGCTTCTGTCTACCTGAACTCTCTTTCTCACCCTGTGTCTGAATCCAAAGTGTGTTTCCTGCGGACAGTTTTGAGTTCATTCGCGTTTTTTCGTCCAGCCTCTGCCTTTCGATGAGACTGTTTAATCTGTCACGTTTGATGTCACTGTTGATGTAGTTGGCTTTACATCTGCTGTTTTACTTTTGTTTTTTGTTTTACGTCTTTTTTTTGGTTTCTTTCTTCTCCCTTTGCTGCTTTGTTTTTTCATTAAGTGGATGCTATTTAGAAAGTTAATAACGAAGCTTAGAGGGTTATCACAGACAGGAGAGCACACATCGTTGTGTAAATGGACGTCAGGTATGGTCGTACCTGCCTGCCTCGTTCACCCAGGCAGCGTGAGGCGGGGCCTAGGTGTGTCACACAAACACAAGGGATTGGCTTTATTGATTCCCGCGTGTTGCGGGAGTGGGGGACGCCAGTCCCCGCGCGGGCTCGGTCGCTGCCCTCCATGGTGTGCTCCCCGCGGTCCGTGCTCTCCAACTCCCGGTCCGGGCGAAGGGATCGTGGGGGCGGCTTCCATAGTTGATCTCACTGGACATACACACCCAGCTGGTGCGTCCGAGCCGGTCTGGGGCGGCTGTCGGGCTCCATCCGGTCTGTACCGAGTGTCATGGGGTCGCGTCCTCTGCAGAGCTGGCAGGCAGCGGAGCCGGGCGCCATGTGCACGTGGAGAAGCAGAGGTGGCCCAGCTGGCAGTGACCTTGGAGCCTCCGGAGGAGGACGCCTCCGACGAAGGCATGGGCTGGCAAGGGCTTGCCGTGGGGAAGAGAGCGTTTGAAAAGCGATTCCCCGAGCACCCGACCTCCGAAAGTGAATAGATTGCTGCCGTTTAAATCACTTTAAAATTGCTCAAGCACGTGCTCAGACCGAAGTTTTCAAGCTCTGTTCAACGCTAAGCGTTGTGTAGGTGTTACAAATTTTTCGTCGCCCGGGATCAAATCTAGAAGAATGGTTTTCGGGCCTTTAATTTAAAGCTGTGGGACTTGTTCTTCCGAATGAATTTTATAAAGAAGTTCAGTCTTCCAAATAGGGCTTCTGGAGAAGGTATGAGAGTTTCCGTCTTGCTTTCTTCCTATTATAAAAGGATAGACTTTTAAAAAAGTGGTCAGTGTAAATAGACATAAGAAATTAAAATCACTTCCGATTTTACTTCTGAAAGATAATCACTTTGGCGTTTAGCTAGACCTTCTTCGTCTGTCGCTGCGTGTGCCTTCATACACACGATTCGTACACACGGGGTCCCTCCCTGCTGACGCTCTGTCGCCTGACACGTCCACTCAGCGTGTCTGCGTCGTCCTGTGTCAGGAGGTCTCGGCCTCGCTGGCTCGTGGCCGCAGCGCGGTTTTCTGTCTGGACGCTCCCCGTGTGTTAAACGGTCGTGGCTGTTTTTACTCGTACGGACAAGCCTGCAGTGCAAGCTTCCTTTGGATGCCTCTCTGCACACTTTTCTGATTGTCTTCTTAGAGTGAATTCCCGGAAGGAGCATTTCCAGGTCAAAGGGCGCACACATGTTAAAGTCTGGCGCCTTGCCCAGCATCTCAGGGACCATTTTGATGCGTCACCGGGCAGCTCATTCGGTTACCAGTGAATAACTATCAGAAAGGAAGGGAGACGAGGACAAAAGCAGAGGAAGGTTCCGTGGGCCAGTCCTGCGGCTTCGCACCTCCTGCCCGTGGGCCGCGTGGCAGGTCCGGGGGACGATCTGAGTCCTGCACGGGACAGCCAAATATCCCGTGAGTCCCCCATGGGACAGCCGAAATTCCCCATGCGCTCCGCGGGGTCCGGCAGCTCTGTTGGGCAGCCAGTCCCAGAGATGACATGTTCCTACCATGTCCTGACGGTTCAGGCAGAGGGACTTTTCAGAGTCTTTGTTCTAAAAACCTTTAGCAGAGAGCAGGTGTCTTTCCTGATGCTGCCTTTGCCAGATCCCTGGGGCTTCTTGTCGTCTTAGTGCTTGTTAATGAATTCTCCAAGTTGAAAGTGGCTTTAATTCATTTCCATTTAAAATTTGTTTTTTTATCACAGTCACTTTTTTATTTTAAGTGTCAGGGAAGCATCTTAGGATTAGAGAGACATGGTGACAAGAGTCTCAGCTACATAGGCTTAGCAGTTAGTGCTCTGGACGGCGAGCTGTGTGAAGAAAGGGGCCCGGGACGGAACTGAGCAGACAGGAATAGCCAGAACGGTCAAGTCCCGTTAATCTAAGCATCCTCACTCTTCCCCGTGACTCCGAGCAAGTGAAGACACCTTAGGGCCACCTCATGGCACTTCACTTTGAACATTTAATGCCTATAAGTCAGATAACTCACACGGCACCAAACTAAAGGAACCATTCGGAGATGGCATTCAGAAAATACCAGGCCCCTCCCATGAGCTCCCCCCGACAGCGAAAGACGTCCACGAGCCGGAAGGTTCGGCCTGTCCCAGAAGCTCACGTTAAACTCGTGTTCACTTATGTTTCTGACATTCTTCCTTTTGCTTTCTTTTTCAACAGTATCTGCTGAAGGTCAATGAAATTAAGATTAAAAAGGGAGTGGACTTACTTCAGAATCTGATCAAATATTTTCACGCCCAGTGCAAGTAAGTTCTTGTTCTCTTTGTCATGTTATTTCAAGCGTGTCTCTCTTTGTGGCGAATCCCAGCAGGTCTGTAGTATTGTTACATCGAGGAACAGCCCGCACGCGTGTGGGAACCTGTAGTGGGAGGGATGAGGTGCCGACACAGGCGACAACGTGGGTGGACCTCGGAACGTCGTCAGATGCGGGGAGCCAGACGCCGAAGGCCACACGTCGTGTGGTTCTGTGTATGTGAAAGGTCAGGAGTCAGCGAATCCAGAGCCGGGAGCAGCTTAGTGATCGATGGCCAGGCCTTGGGGGCAGGTGGAAGTGCAGGGGGTTCCTGCTTACGGGGTACAGGCGGCTTTGGCGGGGACAGGTCATGAAAATGTTCTGGAATTAGATGTCGCTGACAATTTCACAGCTTTGTGAATATGCTAAACACCACTGAACTGTATGCTTTTTCAAAGGGTGAGTTTTATGGTTTGCGAATAGAAATAAACAATCTAAAAATCTACAGTGATCATCATCAACTACATTTACGTTTGCCCTTTTGGTAGAGCGGCAAACGAATTCGATTGGACACGGGATTCTCAGATGGGTTTTGTTTGCTAGACGAAACGAGATGCTGTGATGCAGTGCGTTACATGAAGGGCGTGCTTTCACATATGACGTGCCCTGTAAAGCAAATGACAGTGACGAGCGAAGGCGAGGAGATCAAACGTTCGTTTCAAAGGCTGCCCCAAGCACTCAGCTCCGCCGTATCTGCCACACTCTGGCCCCCTCTCTCAGCCTTGTTGTCGTCCCTGCTGCTCGTGGGCCGGCAGCTCCCCGACCCCCAGTGGCTCATAGACACAGGCCCCGGGCGCGTTCGCGCCTGCGGAGCCGGTGCCGCGTGTCGGGCACGGTCCTAGGTGCCGGAGGTGGAGCGATGTACATTCCAGGCCCGGCTCCTGCTCCAGGCGAGTGGGGGCGTCGGGCCGCAGCCAACTGCCCGCTCATCGGACCTTTAAAACGGGTTCTAGAGCACGGGACTCCAAGAAAGAATATGCTAGAAGGGCCTCACTGAGACTAAGATGGAGGGCAGAGGTGGGGTTTTCCTTTTCCCTTTTTTTTTGTCCCTTGCTGCATTTCCTAGCAGTTAGAACACGGTACCTGACACACAGTAGGGCTCTTCGTGGAGACATACGTTCTGAGACCTGAAGGATGCGGAGGCGTTCGCGGGTAAAGAGCAGGGGAGGAACATTCCAGGCGAAGTCGAGGTCTTGAAGCGGGGAAAAGGCCGGCGTGACTTAAGCCTGGTGGGTGAGGGGGGCGCAGCCTGAATGAAACTGGGTGAACACGAGCCCTGGGGACCTGGACAGCCTTTGGGAGTCTTCGTGAAAGTTATATAGGTTTTATCCCAGACGGACTGGGAACTAGCTCTTGAGAAGCCCCCAACAGAAGGTTCATTCCCCAAGTTTGTCTGGAGCTGGTGCTCGGTGCCACTGCAGGGGTGGGCCGTGTGGCAGACGTTGGGAGGTCTCATTGCCACACCTGTCTCCTGCCTTCTCCCAGCAGACTGTGCCCCGCACGACGTGCCTTTGCCCACGGTGCCCCCTGGTTCCCCTCTCCGAGAACGTCGTCCTGTGCCCCTGCCTCCCCCAGCACCTGTCCCTCCCTCAGAGCTGGCTCGGACGTGCCTGATCCTTGGGGTCGTTGCGTTTTTCCCTCGTGTCTCTAGGAGGGCATCTTTCGGGTGCTGTCACGTCTCCCACTGGACGGTACCCTCCCCGGGGGACGGGGCCACGCCATTTCCTTTCTCCGTCGATGGCGCACAGCGCGTCCACCTGGCTCGTGCGTCACACACACCGAGCTCTGCTTTGGGATCGTAGCACAGCTCCGGTGACACGGCACTGCCAGAGCAGCTGGGCTGCCACAGCAACGCGCGGTGTGCTTGCGTGACCCGTCCTGGGCTCAGGGAAGGGCGCCCGCCTGCGAGAACGGCCGCCAGGGATGGACAAAGACCCCTCGTGTGTAGGCCTTTCACGAGGAGTTGTGTCACAGAGACTCAGGATTCTAACGTGTGGGTGACACACCAATCACTTTTCTCGGTTCTTACCCTCGTAAGCTTCTGTGAAGCATTTCTAGCAAGTGGTCGCTTCCTTGCAGATATTGTATTTTTAAAAAGAAACTATTCTGGGATTTCCTTTTTTTCCCTTTTATTTTGCCCAAACTGATCCGTTGGGTAGCAACGGACCACTTGTGGAAAAGCGAGCGAGCTGGCCTTTTATGGTCATGAGTCAGGAACCTTTAAAAATGATGACTCGTCTCTCACTTGGTGTGTGTGTGTGTGTGTGTGTGTGTGTGTGTGTGTGTGTGTGTACACACTACATGCTTTTCACATCATTCCATAGCTTTTATGGATTTAATTCACATTTTAATCCCTCGCGATGTGGAGCCTGAGGGGCCCCGCCATTGGACAACAGAGCCTGTGGCCATGCAGTGTGCATTCATCGGGGGGTCCCTTTGTGTCCCCCATTTAACATTCCCTGTGTCCACTCGTCGCCCCCAGGAGCATAGCACAGTGCCCGCGGGCCGTGGGAGGACGTGTCCCCCATGCTGCCACCCTCTGCGGGGCTGGAGCAGCCTCCGGCCTCGTGGGGACTGGACTCTGGGAGCCATGAGCGTGGTGTTCATGTCGGGATTCCTTACATGTGCCCTGTCCTGCTTGTCACTCACTTTCGCTCGTCACTCGAGGTGTCCTTGAAGGGTGCTTCATGTTCTTTACCTTCTACTTCCTTTAAGGACAGCGTCTGCATCTCCGTGTCCTTGACCCTTCTCTCTAGAGGAATCTAGAAATCAGGCGGTCTTTACAACAGGGACAGTAACGCAGACAGAAGCGGTCGCGTCCTAAACGGTGGTGGCGAATGCCGAAGTGACTTGATTTTTTGAGCAGACCCCCACTGAGAAGCACCTGACCAGCCAGCCGGTGCTTGGTGAGCTGGGGGAGCAGTGTCGCGTGGGACACGGTTTCCTGCCGGGAGAAGCTCATCTTAGTGAGGGGGGCGGGGCCCAGGGGCACACAGGCCACCACCGGCCACGAGCGTCGTGTGCTGTCGTGGAGGCCGGCTACGGGGTGGGAGCTTGGAGACCGAATCTGAGGGCTGCATCGTACAGGCTGGAGCGTTAGGTCAGGCGGGCTGGAAAGCGTGTCCGAGAACAGAGTTCGTGTTTGGTGATGTTAGTGGTAAATGTTGGAAGCTCGGGAAAGGGTTAGCGGGTTCAACCCAAGACAAACGTGCGGGGGTTTTGCTTACGAGGTGACAGGAGTGGGAGTCCGCCCGGCAGCGACGAGGCCCCTTCTTTGACACTTTCCCTGAGGCCAGGACTGACTCCAGCAATCAGGGGTCACGCGGTGCCGAAACCTGCCCCAGCGAGGGGCGCAGGAGGAGGGATTTTGAAAACCAGAGCGGGGAGTTTTCTAGGCAGGTAGTCAAGGACTGCCTAGGCGATCACAAGGATGGAATCCACGTCTCAGCCCAGATTTGTTTCATTATTCCAGGCGCCCAGTCCCGTGTCACTCGGGGCACGGTGTCTCTGACGAGAGGCATCGCCCGGAGCCGTCGGCCCCGCTGCGGGGCCCCGGCGCACCGTGGGGACAGGTGCCGGGCACAGAGGTCCCGGGAGCAGTGCACCTGCTCCATGCCCCAGGAAGAGCCCGGGTTGCTCTCCTGGGGCCCTCCTCCTCCTCCTCCTCCTCCTCCTCCTCCTCCTCCTCGTGCTTGCGCTCTCCCTCCTTCCCCCCTCCCTTCCCTCCCTCCCTCCCACCATCCCTCCCCTCCCTCCTTCCTCTTCCTTCTCTCCCCCTGTTTTATAAGAATGTGAAGTGACTAAGGACATAGTTCTATAAAGAAAAACACATAACTGAAAGAAGACGTCGGAACCGGATGAGTTCGTGACGAGAGGGAAAAGCTCAGTGTCTCCTTCTCACGTTTGTTCTTCGGAATCTCCGTTTCCGTTTCAAAGGGCTGACCGCCCGCCTTGTGCTGGCCGCTGTGTTCGGAGCGGAGGCGTGGGGATGCCTAGATGTGGCACCTCTGCCCTGCCAGTGGGAACAGACATGTGCAGAAAAATCATTATGACACTGACATCATTCTCATATCTATATTTAAAAAAAAGTGACTTAAGTAAAATATAGGCATGAAATTATAATATAAAATGAAGAATTATGTATGTGTCTAAAAATTAAGATAAAATCTGAATAGCTTGGCTTCCGTGAGTCTCAGTAACTAGTAACGGTTCATAACCCATAACCTGTGTGCATGTCATCCCCGCCCCCCGTGGAGTTACTGTGTTAAGTGTCATGTTCCATTGTTTCTACAGCCACTCCTGTGTTTTGCATACATGAAACGGGAAATTCCCACAGGACCGTTGCTGAGTTTAAAAGTAATAAGCATCAGCCCACATGAGCACACGTGAAACCCAAATCAGTTTTGGGGTTGGTCTCCTTGTGTCCAACAAGCTGGCAGAAGCTGCAGACTCTCCCTCCCTCCCTCCCTCCCTCCCTCCCTCCTTCCTTCCTTCCCTCTCTCCCTCCTTCCTTCCTTCCTTCTTTCCTTCCTTCCTTCCTTCTTTCCTTCCTTTCCTTCCTTCCTCTCTCCCTCCTTCCTTCCCTCCCTTCTTCCTTCCTTCCTTCCTTCCTTCCTTCCTTCCTTCCTTCCTTCCTTCCTTCCTTCTTTTCTTCCTTTTACCTCTTTATCCACAAACGCTACGTCCTGAACTGTGTTGGGCTTTGTGGACACCGTGCAGTAATTCCCGCAGAACCTCAGGTCTGATGGGGGAATTATATTTTCAGTAATCGCACTAATGAATACATAGTGGTCACTGTGGTTAGTTGGAAGCAAAAGACGGAGTGCTCAGGGAATGAAGCAAGGAGACCTCTTTCAAAGTGGGGGAATCTTGGAAGCCTCACTAGGTGATACTTATCTCAAAACGTGAAGAATGAGCGGGAATCCGCCAGACGAACTAGAAGATATGCTGCAGAGAGAGCTCATTAAAGTCGGGGGGGGGGAGCATGTGCAAAGGGCCTGCGGCTTGAAGGACTGGGTGGCCCTGGGGAGAAGGCCCGTGTGTCTGGAACATAGTGAGTGAAGGGGGCAGATGGTGGGGGTCGAAGCTTGGGGACATAGGCGGGGGCCAACTCAACAGGCAGCATAGGCCTTGTCATAGGTTTGGAGCTGTCGCAAACTCATTGGGAAGCGTTTTTCATTCCCCTCAAAGGGTTGTATATGACACACAACCTGCTTCAGAGGGACAATCCGCCGTTGCCGCTGGAACGCTGGTCCAGCTTCTGTCGTGTTTCAGGAATCACTTATTACGAACGACTTCGCAAGAACTGAGGTCTGAGCTTGAAAGAGAAAAAGCTTCCCTTTGACATTTGACCACAGCTCTCTGTGCCCTGCAGTCGGGGTGTGGCACTCGTGGGCATCCCACTGGCTTAGCTTTTTCCTGCGTTTTCTTGCGTCCACGCAGCTGCCGCCTGCCAAGGAAGGCTTTGTAGTGTCTTGCTCTTGTTGGCAACCCATGCTTTTCCGGCCTCAGCCTCTTCACCGAGGCCTTCGCCATCTCATCGGCAGGGTCCTGCCTCCCGTTATAAACTGAAAACCTGGGGCTCATTTTAATGGGGGCAGGACAACTTAAAAATATTTGGTGGTGCATCGCGGTTTCTTTTCGAGCCACGTCTCACAGTTTTGAGTGTCTGTTTATTGTTCTTGGTTTGACTGATGTTTTAAGGTATGATTCGTATACAGTCTTTTTCCCTGGGGATTACAGAAATGATTTCAGTCACTGTCCTTTACAGAAGGTAAAAAGAAAACTCCATCTAACAAGATTGTTTTCTCCTTTGTGAAACACGATCATGTTTCTTCTTTTTTCCTCCTAGTTTTTTCCAGGATGGACTGAAAGCAGTTGAAAGCCTCAAGCCTTCCATCGAAACGCTGTCGACCGACCTTCACACAGTAAGTGGCTACGGAACGGTTTTTGTGCCACAAACACGTCCAAGGAAGTGTTGCTTTGGTGCCACATGGAGTGCGGGGTCCCGTCCCCATCCTGTCCTGGCTGAGTTGAGGGGGGAGGTTTGTGGGCCTGCCCCGTGAGCTCCAGCCATGCCTCTGTCTTATTTTGTTTTGCTTTGTTAAAAGATCAAACAGGCCCAGGACGAAGAAAGAAGGCAGTTGATACAGCTTCGAGATATTCTGAAATCAGCCTTGCAGGTCGAACAGAAAGAGGTGAGGGCATTTAATTTTGAAGGATGGCCGTCGTGCTCCTCTGTCCCAGAGGCTTGGGGACCGCGGTGTGAAATCCACTTCTTCACCGTTCACTCTGGGGCCACAGCGAGCAGCCGTGAACCACTCAGTTTGTCCTTGAGGTGTGGTTTAAGAGAGCCACCTCTTTAGGGGTGCTCATTCCGTGGGGAAGCACCCCACGCTGGCCTCAGTGCAGGGCGTAACCCTTTCCTGCTCTGTTGGTTGCTGGGCAGGTGGCTCCTCAGCATCTCTGTCCCACGGACACGCACTGTTTATGCCCCTGAACTCCCTCCTGGGACCCGGGCTTCCCTGCCCTGACGTACGTGGACTCTGCCCACGTGGGCACCAGCGGGGAGCGGGTGGCCATCGGCCGATCCAGCCCCGGCGCTGCCAGCTCAGTGCGAGGAGCTGGATCTTTCACAGCTGCGTTCTAATGGCAGGAAAAAACCCGGGTTTCGCTGGTGTCATCATTTCCACGAAATCGCTCCTCTGCACGCTAACGCGTCTGCAGCGATGATCGTGCTTTGGGGGCTCGTTAAAAAAAAAAAAACACTGAAAAGTAAATGTCTAAGGTAATTAATTTTATGAGATGTTTACTACAGTGCGGATAGTATAATGTGAGGTTTAACATCAATCCACTTCCTCGTCAATAAAGAAATGTATCTAAATGCATCGCTAGTAGATTTTGGATAAATAACTCTATCAGACTGCTTATTAGCAGAGCGTAAAGTTCAAGTTCACTGTTGGCGGTTTGGGCTGCTCTGTTTCGTTGTAAGTTCCTATACTGTAACTGAATATTGTTGTTTTTCTCCCAAATGCATTTACCTTTTGTGACCGAAGTCTAGGAGAGTAAGTAGTTCAGTATTTTAATAAATTGGAGAATTTTGCATGCTTTCTTTATGAACTTCCAAAAAAAAAAAAAAAAGGTTTTTTCCGTGTATGTATATTCATGATTGGTCGCATTTAAAATTGTAACACTGGGTCTTCCGATAGCGGTGGGTTCTGTTAAAGGCTAAAGAAACTGGATGCACAAACATGGGTGACATGGAAATGGCATCATCCAGGTTTACAGTCTCTGTGTTTGCCGCTGTTTGTCTGTGATGACGAAGCCGTCCCCACCCCCCACCGCCCCGTCCCTTGTACCGCGTGACTGAACACGGCCTGTCCTGGCCCCGCTCTGGGAGCCGCCGGGCTCACCCGGCCCCAGTGCCTGCGTTCGCGTCACGCAGCACGTCTGTTAGACATGTGTCCATCACGCCACGTTCCTGGGCGTGGCTGGCAGCGTCTTCAACCACACGGATGCCTTTTCTCCGGCTAGCCCGGGAGCAGCTTGAGGACGCCCCCCCTGTCTCCCGGGTCTGTCCTGCCGTCACGCGGTGGCGCCTCACTGTGCTCGTCGAGAAGGCTCTTGTAAACGCGGGCCAGCTAGGTGAGGGACTGGCACTTTGAGGCCGTTGTAGATGAGTGCTAGAAATGACCCACCACGTGGCGACGTCCTCCCCGTCTGGAGAATACACATCTGACACTGCGATGTCCCCAAGTCGGGAATGTAAGCGGAAAAAGCAGCATAAAGGAACTCGGAGTGTGGGGGCATTAGTGGCTTGGCCGT
The DNA here is from genome assembly GCA_004027375.1 of Macroglossus sobrinus. Lineage (NCBI taxonomy): Eukaryota > Metazoa > Chordata > Mammalia > Chiroptera > Pteropodidae > Macroglossus > Macroglossus sobrinus. Next base: position 4,752 of record PVKZ01006716.1, on the reverse strand, counting down.
AACTAGAAAGACGTGCCCGGCGTGGGGGCGGACGCCTCGGCGGTGGCCCGTGCCCACCCAGGCAGGCCAGTGGGGCGGTCGAGCTGCTTTTGTCTGAGAGGGAGGCTTAGCCCTGTGAGCAGAGCCCCGGACCGGAACCAAGGCGGGCAGCTGCTGGACCTCCGTGGGCCCGTGGGCATGGTGCAAGGGCCGGGTTTGGCCGTGCAGAATTCGGGGAAATGCTGTTTTCAGAAAGCTGAGTATTTATAGCTTGACAGAAAAGTCAAACATTTACCAGCACAGACCAGAAGTCATTATCTGTGGTTCTGTGGTTTTTGTTGACCAGCCCATCTGCCTCAGTGCACGCAGGGGTCAAGTGCAGCTTCTCTAGTGCCCCCGCTTGGCTAAAAGCCCAGACCGGATTCAGCAGTCTCCCGGCTGGGAAAGCGAAACATAAAAATACTCTGTGCACTATAGAGTAGCTTCTGTGTGTCTCACTCCGCATTGCTTTCCGATGGTGGCATTCCAGAAGCTGGACTTCCTGCGAATACAGTCGCAAGTCATCACCAAACGTGTGTGTTCCGTTTGATATATTTTTAAGTCATTTCTTTGGGGTTCCATCCTGTGTCCCTGCAGTCACAACGAGAATTGACATTTAGGCTCTCCTTCTCCCTTTTTCTGGATTGTCTTCGTGGGTTAGAGTACCGAAGGTGTTTTGGTCGTTTGTATTCAGTGTCACAAAAATTCCGTCTGCTTAGTGACAGCGCATGGGAATCGGGTGACATGGCCCCGAGGAGGCTGCACATCTAGGGGCCGCTCACGGGTCTAAGGGAGGAGCGTGGCTGCTAACGTCTGGCGGCTTCGGTCTGCTGCTCCCCGTCGCCCCGCGGCGACACTTCAGCGAGGAGACGGTGCCGCTGTGATCCCGGCCCCCCTCGCGCCTCCGAACCGCTGACGTCCGTGTTTTGTGTCTGATACTTCTGCCCTCTGGGAAGAGCCTGCTGCGGTTTGATTTTTCTGTGTTTTTATTACAAAAGAATTCACGTTTATAGAAGAGTTAGAAACACACGCACCATCGCTGCACCGTTCGGGAAGGGTCCCTTCTGCGAAGGTGAAGCCCGTCCGTCCTGCCAGGGTTTGCCTGTCCCCTGCCAGTCCCGCCTTCCCCACCTCACGTGTGCCCACTCCCGGGGCACTCTGCCGGGTCCCCCACTGCGGCGCTGGCGGATTCTCCACCGAACCCGGCCGTGGGCGCGCGGGCCAGACCGGGCCCGTGCAGCTGGGGCGGGACGCGGCCTCCGGGAGACGGCCACGTGGGTCTGAGCGCCAAAACCACGGTGATTCCCCCACTGCGGACATCTCGCTCTCTCTCAGCTTTGCTCCCCTGCACCTTCCGTGTCCTCGTGTGGCGGGAAGTGGCTGGATAGCACGTGCTGTGTGGGTCGCAGAGGCCCACGACAGCCACGTTCCCTTCTGGCCTTGGCTTTCTGGCCGGGGCGCACAGATCTCCTCATGCCCGAATCCAGCCTTGGAACCCGCTGGCAGCCGCCGGTTTCCTGCCAGGCCGCGGGGTGGCCGGGCACCGGCCTTCACGTCTGCCTCAGTGGAGGGCTTATTCGTTTATTCACATGTTCACCTCCGCTTTTTAGCAGCTACTCTAAGCCAGCACCGCACAGACAGAGTTAGATGGACACCGTGCTCACTTTTTAAGGGGCTCCCTCCCAATCCGGGGGCGTGGTCAGAAAAGCCACTGGGGTGCAGTGAGATGAGCCCCAAGAAGGGGTGGTGTCTCCGCAGTGAGGGGCGGGCGCGTGTGTGTCGGGAATGAGGGATTGGGGGATGGGTCGGAGATGCAGCTGTCCCCTCGCTCTGGCCAGGAAGCTGGTACCCGTGGTCACAGCAGTTCCTACCAGCCTCACGTCTCAGGTTTTTCCAGGCACCTTAAATCCGGACACCGCCTGGCCGGGCGGGTGGTATTAGGCCACGTTCACGAGTCAGAGAGAGAGGGGGGGCATACGCACGTGCTGGACGGAATGCACTCAGGAGTGTCGGAGGCAGGATTTGAACCCTGATCGGTTGCACTGCAGGCCTGTGCTCTTTCCGCTATGTCCTGTGACTTGACTATCATGTGTCAGACAGAATCTTTTTTAAAAACTACCTAGAAATAACAGAACAGGTGGCAGTGAGATTTGAAAACGTCGTTCCCGGGCTGCGGCTTGGTGCCCGCTTAGCAAAGCCGCCGGCCGCGTGTGGGCGGGCGTAGCTGCCGTGGCTGGGCAGACGCCGGGAGGGTGGGATGGACAGCACAGCCCTCCCTTGGCAGAGAAGCTTTAAGGTGACGCTTTGGCAGCCTGTTCACCACGAGAATTGTCTGAACACAGACTCTGAGAGGTGGACAGAGTGTCAGCTTTTTGTGATGTTCTAGAATCTTAGGCACTCGGGGATACTTCTGACGTTACGTGTAAACCTGTACGTATGTAATTATACAACGCGACCCCTTCTGTACCTCGTTCCTAAAAACCTCAGATATTAAGCCTACTGCTTAATATCTAGGTGGTTTCCGTCTTGGCAGGACCTGATGGCTCACCCTTCCCAAGGCCACACGTGGACGCTGCCTGGGGTCTGAGGACTTGTCTGGGGGGTGTCCCAGGAGAGAGGATGCACAGAATGCCCACTTAGCCCGCGTGCCGCGGACAGAGCCTGCACTCGGCGAGCCTCACTCGGTCCATCGGAGGCCATCCCGCTCTCCGGGGAAGTACGGAGTGCCCCGAGAAGCCGGGCAGCATGGCCGCCTGGCCACTTGCCTCTCTCTGTGTTAGATCCTTCTCCCCAGAAAGACAGGCTCTTTTCTCTTGGATTATGTTTTATGCAATCAACATTCGGGTTACGTGAAAGGGCCACCCTCATCATTCACCCCTTTACTTGATGGGGTGTGACGATCAAACACCTGTGTACACAGGGGAAGCGAGCCTTCTCGTTGGGTCACCTACAAGTCACCTTGAGGGCGCTAACGTAATGAGTTCTAAAGCAGGTTCCATTTCCTGTGAAATGATATGGCTCTTGGGTACACAGTTAAGATTGCCTGCATTTTTAATTGATCCAGGCAACGCCCTGTCAGAAGAATAAAACAGGAATTACTTCTGCCACTCCCGGCGTAGGGCCTGATTCTGTTGGAAAGAGCGGCGTCCTCTGTGCTCTTCACGAGGCCTGCAATGAGTTCTGATTAACATGCTCGGCACGAACGCTTTTAGCGGGTTGTCGCCATTTATTTCATGCAGGGCTGCTTTTTCCCCTCCCCGCGTCAGGAGACGTGTGTCTTGGCCATGCAGGTTAGTCTCCGGACGGGTGTGTTTGGAGTCTCTCGCAGAGATGAGCAGCCGCTCCCCCCTTCCTCTCCACTGCGTTTATTCCCAGGGCTGCTGAGCCGAGCTGGGTTGGTTCTACATTTCTGGGGCTAACCGGGCCCATCCTCACCCAGGGGACGAGCCGTTTGCTCTCGCTGTCTGGAGGCCTAAGTGCTGAGTGAACTCCCTGCGGAAAACGAGGACATGTCTCTTACTTTGGGGTCTCTTGGTTCAGGCTTTGTTGTCAGTTCGATAATGGAATGCCTGAGCACACTATTGATTTCCCAGATGGAGACTTTTTTTTCCTTTTTTTTTTTTATTTGGCGGCGTTATCCCATATGCATTTCAGAGTTAAGAAGTCGGTGCTGGACAACCTCTGTTGATGGAATGGGAGACTTAATGTTGCTGAGATGCCAGTTCTTCCCAAATTGATCTGCGGATTCAGTGCCACCCCTGTTTCTGCCTTTTTGCAGAAATGGACAAGCTGATTCTAAAATGCATATGGAAACGCAAGGGACCCCGAATACCTAAAACAATCATGAAAAAGGACAGAGTTGCAGGACTCACACTTTCTGATTTCAAAGCTTAACCACAAAGCTATAATGATCAAGACGGTGTGGTACCAGCATAAGGACAGACAACGATTTCTTAGATGTGACGTCTAATATACAAACGATAAAAGAGACAGTAGAGGACGTGGTTCAATAGCGTAGCAGTGAGCACGTCTGCTTTACACACACAAGGTCCTGGGTTCGCCCTCCAGTGGAACCACACAGTCCATGGTCTGTGGCCACGCCACCCTGAACAGCCCAGTGTCTGATCTCGGAAGCTCAGCAGGGTCAGGCCCGGTAGGTACTTGGACAGGAGACCACCTAGGAAGACCAGGTGCTGCAAACGTAAATAATAGTAATAATAAAAAAAAGTAGGTAAATCGGACTTCATCATTAAAGGCTTTTGTGCTTCAGAAATCTTTTTTAAAACTGCCAGGCAGCCAGGTGGCTCATTGTTGCTTTCAGATGAAGTCGAAACCGTGACTCAGGCCTGCCCGTCCACTTGCCACACATCACATGAGCCACGTGATCTGTCCTTACTTCCGTGGAGGCGGCTGCCGCTGCCGCTTGCCTCTCTGTGCCTCTCTGTGCGCGTCCCCTCCGTCCCCTCCCTTCTCCGCCAGCTGCTGCTCTCACCTGTAAAGCTCGCTTCCGCCAGACTGTCGTGGCTTCGCCATTTGGCTCTGCACGTCTCAGCTGAGACCACGCCGATTGTCCCGTTTCGGCTCTCGTTGTCTGGGCAGTGCCAGGTCGTCTCGTCTGCCTGGTGGCGGAGGTGAGGCTGGCCCTGGCCCCTTGGGCGTCCCCTGCTGCTCTGGCTCCGACAGGCTCTGCACCTGGAGCACGTCGCTTGCTTTCCTGGTTCTTGTGCTTCTTCC